>BQNB010114530.1:0-21736 GCA_026074375.1 Tanacetum coccineum
AAAACGGACGAAATCGTAAAAAAGCTGACGAAAACGTAAAAAAACTGACGAAAACTTAAAAAAACTGACGAAATCGTAAAAAAACTGACGAAATCGTAAAAAACTGCTGAAATCGTAAAAAAACGAGCGAAATTGTAAAAAACGGATGAAAACGTAAAAAACTGACGAAAACGTAAAAAAATGACGAAATCGTAAAAAACTGACTAAATCGTAAAAAAACGGACGGAATCGTAAAAAACTGCCAGAAACGTAAAAAAACTAACGAAATCGTAAAAAAACTGACGAAAACGTAAAAAACTGACGAAATCGTAAAAAACTGACGAAATCGTAAAAAAACTGACGAAATCGTAAAAAAACGGACGAAATCGTAAAAAACGTACGAAAACGTAAAAAAACTGACGGAATCGTAAAAAACGGACGAAAACGTAAAAAAACTAACGAAATCGTAAAAAAATACGAAATCGTAAAAAAACGAACGAAATCGAAAAAAAGCTGACGAAAACTTAAAATAATTGACGAAAACGTAAAAAAATGACGAAATCGTAAAAAACTGACGAAATCGTAAAATACGAGCGAAATAGTAAATAAAAGGACGAAAACGTAAAAAAACTAACAAAAACGTAAAAAACTGACGAAATGGTAAAAAAACGAGCGGAATTGTAAAAAAACGGACGAAAACAAAAAAAAACTGACGAAATTGTAAAAAAAATGACGAAATCCTAACAAAACTGACGAAATTGTAAAAAAACGGGTGAAAACGTAAAAAAAAATGACGAAATAGTAAAAAACGGACGAAAACGTAAAAATTGACGAAATCTTAAAAAAACTGACGAAATCATAAAAAAACTGACAAAATCGTAAAAAACGGACGAAATTATAAAAAAAGGGTGAAATCGTAAAAAAACGAGCTAAATCGTAAAAAACAGGCAAAAACTTAAAAAACCTGACGAAAACATACAAAAGCATATAAATCAAAGATAATAATACGTGTTTGAAAGCTGAAAAGTGACGGGCCAAAACAACTATTAAATAAAGAAGACCCGCCGGGTAGCTCATTTAGTGTTTTACATTTGCCCATAAGCGTCCATTTAGTGTTTTAAATGTGCCCATAAACGTCCATTTGGTGTTTTACATGTGCCCATAAGCGCCCATCAATAATAATTTGATGGGCAAAAAGTGCCACATAACTTTTAAAAATGTGTCAAAAATAGCCCATGAATTACCAAATGGGCAAGATTTGCCACCTCTAGGCATTCCAATGCATAGATATGACCATGTTCTCGATCTCAGCAAGGATCTTAATGTTATAGCGCACGATCAGTTTTCCTTTTGACTGTAAGACCCTGTCTACTTCTGCAATCAAGGTTTCTAACTTGCACCTGTAGTGGATAGTTATCTTTTAATTTTACACGCTGCCAAAAAAGTCCATGGGTTGCGTTTTCAAATTTTAGTTTTTTTGTGAAATTTTATTTATTGCCACAAACAATGTTCAATTTAATAAATGGTTATGGGATATGATATTTGGTTTTACAAAATTATGATAATTTTAGGAATTAATACACAGATGATCAAAAAAGACATTTTCATATGTGAAAAAACCGAGATGTCTTGTGATTCCAACCTCCAATCATTTTGAGGTATCTGATTCTTATAACTTCAGTACACCCGACGTTAACTATACATATTATAGGGTCAGAATGGTATGGAGGTTTTACCCTCCTAGGCAAGGTCTCATGTTCGAGTCTTGTCTAGGGCGATAGGGGTTTCCTCCCGCGTGTGTAAAGGGAATGGTGTCATTGCCTTCTGGACTTGACCCAACCTGGTTGTGTGAGCTCGCTACGCCTTCTGGGCTAGGGGCCATGTAGCCACAAATTGCCGTTCCAAAAAAAAAAGAATAGATGAATTTACCTTTTCTTAGATGTTAGGAAAAGATGACCTGCATGAAGAATATCATATGTTCGCGGGTAAGTGATGAATAATTTACACCAATTATGAAATATCCCAAAGGCTCCACGTTCGTATATAATTGGAAGCGTATCTGGCGAATCTAGTGGACCACATTCATCACCCATAGGTTCAGACCTTTCAATGCAACAACAAATATAAACGTTTTGACCACAATAATAACAATATAAGAACCAATACACAATTAACAGTTTTTTTTCTTCTTATGATTTTTGTATTAGTATTGGTTTGACTTTGACTTACCCTCCATATATGGATCTCTTATGCATGACGTTTCTAATAGAAGACCAATCAATTCCTAAACCATTCAAGTATGATTTGGTGACGACGTTTTTCCAGTGCTTATAGTCATCAGTGAAGTCCTCCGGTGCAAGTTTTCCATACACTCCAGTCTCGCCACTCTTTAACCTGTATGGTGGTGATTCCAACCTTCAGGCCACATTTTCAGCCAATTTGAACCATGAACTTAAATACCAACCGTGATTTTGTGGATGCATGCTTGAAGCTCTATTCCTGTAGTAAATAAAAATTATTTCAAATACTTTAACAAATGAAACTTTTATACATGTATTTAACTTGGAAACATCCATGGCCACGCCAACCTCATGTAAAGGGAGGGCTTCACCCGATTTGAATTTTTGTGGCAGTGGGTTCAAATCCCGTAGATTAGTTGGTCAAAGGGTAAGAAACCATGGTTACCCAAAAAAAAACTTATAAACATCCCAAAAATTGACATATTGCAGCCATTAGTGGACCTCCCAAAATACTATGTAGTTCATTTTCTATAGGAATAAAAGAGTAATCTTTATTTGTTTCCCGTATATTTTAACGACGACTTTTTTTCTTTCTAAATACAACTTATTATGATCTGATCTTGTGAAACATCTTGAGCGGATCAGACGGATCAAAAGTCACTCAAAGAATATTCGAAATTCATAAAACCTTGTAAATCGTTTATTTTAAAATTTGATCATCCTTGTTCTACTATATTTCATTAATTATATCAAGAAATTAATTCTTTATCAACTGAAGGAAAAAAAAATAGAAAAATAGTTTTTACGGTTCAGCGTGACCTGAAGCTAGTTCATTTCACCCGTCCTAAACACCCTCCCATTTTTATACACTCAGAGCAAGTGTCAAATGAGCCAAGGAAGCCTTACCATATGGCATACGGATCATCATTTTTTCACATAGAGACGGATCATCTTCTTCTCTATTTTCACAGCATTCAATTGGAAGTTGGCGTTCAGTATATTGTTGCACTGACTTGGTTCAATAATTCTTTATAAATCATCATTCGCTCCCAGCACATGAGTACATGACCTTTGTCAATTTAATCATAGCCGCCAGAAAGTTTCATATATGAGTTAGATAAAGGAAGGGAGGGAGAGGACAACACCGCTAAACCATTTGATAGAATCCAACTTGTTCAACACTTAAACACGTTGGCCTGTTTGGGTTAGCTTATATACACAGCTTATAAGCTTGAGATGTTTTAAAAAAGAATAACCCCATAAGCCCAAAATAGTGATGGGATGTCACAACAAAACTTAAGCTTATTCACCTATCAAATAATAAGCTATCTTTCCTAATCCTTCCTCTACCAATTTAGTTACAACTTTATACTCAGACTCTCCACTAACCTTCTTCTACATGTTTCTGAAAATGTCGTCGTTTTCAATCTGTCTTTACCATTAGCGTGCTCTAACGCCACACAAGCTAATCCATAAGCTCAAGAGATGTCTTTTCATAATTCATAAGCTCAAAATCTCCCTTATTTACATGTAAAGCTTAAGCTATCTAAGTAAGCGTACCGAAACACCCACTGTATATCACGACATCACATCAGACAAAAGAGATTAAGCCTACTGGCTTATTTAAGCTCTTCTCCTAAGCCCTCTCCCAGATGAGCTCATCCAATCACTATTTCAAGAGATGTAAACTCCTTTTATTCAACATCACATAAAGCAAAAGAGTTCATCTTAATTAACCTCAAATTGCTCTCTTTCCTAACCCTTCTTCCACCCGCTTATTTAAATTAGTCTTCAACTAATGTTTATACAGGTGTTGTCCTTTTTAGTAAGTTTACCATCAAGATGTTTTAAAACTACACAAACTAATCCATATATGCGGTTGTTTTGGTTTAACATACTTGTCCGGCTTATGAGCATATACTTATTTAGGTCTTATCTATTGTGCTTATTAGTCTATTAAGTCTTATCTATTGAGCTTATTAGTCTATACAGCTTATTTATCTGTTGAGCTTATTAGTCTATAAAGTCTTATCTATTGAGCTTATACTTATTTAAGTCCATTAGCTTTAAAAATGAACTTTTTAAGTTCTTAATTTTCTGTAAGCCAGACAAATACACTAATCCAAAAAACTTAAGGCGTTTAAGTAACCTGTCTTAAACACCCCCTGATTATCGCATCATCAAACAGCGTAACCATATCTAAACACTACCTCTAAACAAAACAGCAATCAAACACAATTAATCAACAATCACCATAACTATTTTCCATAGACAGCACAGGTGTCTTAGCTTATTTTCCGGGCTTATGGTTTATTTGAAAAGCTCATAAGCCCATTGTTTAATTTTAGTAGTTTTTGACTCGTATTGTTATCCATATAAACTAAATTAGAATTTATATTACTCGGTATCAAGTTACATACTGATAGCCAAAGTAAATACTACACCAGGCCACCAGCCCAAGTAAACAGAAGGAGCTGGTGGTGGACTGCTGGCATGGAAACATCCCGACTCAAGCCGGAAACCGAACATTTAGGACCACAATTTGAACTTGCCGAATTATCCTGCTTGTCGAAGTTTTGTTTATAGCTGAACCGAATCTCTTGAATTTGCGGCACATTATCGAGTTTATTTGGAACATATCTAACGGTACAAGAGAAGCCACCAGTAATATCATGCAGAGCAGTTTGTATTCGTACTAGTGTGTTCCAGGTGAGTCCTTTTTGAATTGTGCATTCACTGGTTCTATCCCTTTCGCTTTAAGCGTTCCCTTAAGTCCTTCGCCAACATCTTTAAACAAGTCTAAAGTCTTCCTAAAGTAGTCAAGCCCTTCCATCTCAGAAAATCTTCCATGATTAACCCACTCATGGTTCCAGAATACTAAATTCTCACCTGATAGCTTCTGTTCACTCCATAAATTTGGCCAGCTTTTCTTCAAATCCGTAGTCAAGACACCTAGCTGCATTAAGAATAGTTTCATAATTAAATTGGAGGCCCGGGAATCAACATAGTATAAAGTTAGAAAAATACAAATCTGTAGTATATACCTGATTATAATTTAAAGTTTTAGTTGCTGGTGGATCTGTAGGCGAATATTCAGGCCACAAACCGTGAATTGTAAATTCAGTTGGCACTATTGGGATCTTGCAAGTATTATATTTGGGATGTTTTCCACTGCAAACCCCAGGTGGCCATTGCACCGCCAGTGTGTAAGACTTCACTTTAGAAAACAGTGGTGTCTTTGTGGTGTTGCTGGTTGGTACAGACGGCGCGGACTTAATGGGTTTAATTATTTTGCCGAATTTCATGTGTGGTGTGAAAAAAAATAAAAAAAAAAAATCATCTTGGTGCCACTTACTTGATAGATATTGGATAGTTAGCGGAGAAGCTTTTGGTTTTGGAAGTGAGCTTAAAGGAGCGTTAGGAAGTGGATCGGAAGAATCACAATTGCCATTCTTAAGAAGAATGGCAACTGCTAGGATCAAGAAAATATGAAGAATTCTCATATTCTTGCTAAGAGAAAGAAATGAACTTGTGGATTTTTTTTTTCCATGATGGACATGTATTTATAGTGTTTTTACACTCTAAAGTCACTCTACTTTTTAAAAATGTCACTATACATTTTTTTTATGTATTTACATCACTCTACTTTAAAAACGTCTTGATTAAATCACTGTTTCATTAGTTTAGCATGCTAATGTGTAAACCTTTTTGCTTTGCTCGCATCATATGTGGTTGTATAATGCCGTGACTTTCGCGCGCCATTTTGGATGTAGTGCCCTAAGAAATTTCCTAACACAATTCTTGCTAGAGAAACTTTCATCAAGTACTTTTAGATAATAGTGTTAAATTTAGCAAAGGCATTATCTATTGACTCCTCTTCCAGAATCATAAATTGTTCATATTGTTGAACAAGAAGATCTATTTTGTTAGCTTTGACTTGATTATTACCTTGATGAGTGATTAGTAAAGTATCCCAAATTTCTTTTGCGGTTTGACACATAAAAATTCTTTCGTATTCTTTATGTGGCAAAGCATTATAAATTACCATTTTAGCTTCATTATTTTTTGCAAGTTTCTTTTTAAGATCATCATCTTGTTTATGAAAAGATACAATTTCATCCTTTTTAGTTTCGGGATTAAATTGAATAGGAGGAAAATCACCATCGGTAATAACATGCCAAAGATCTAGATCTTTTGACTTCACATAAGTTTCGAATCTATTTTTCCAATAAATAAATCCATCACTTTCAAATAGTGGTGGTCTTTGCATAGATTGTCCTTCTAAATATTTTTCCGATTCCATAGATCGATTCAAGTTTTAAAATATAATTTATTTTAAAAAATCTTGTTTAACGTGACTCTTGATACCAATTGTGGAAAACTAGAAGGGGGTTGAATATTTTACCGCTTTTTAATTTAATGTTTACGTTTGTTTAAGAAAACTTAGATTCGACTTTTTCCGAATTCAATACTTGCATAATATGAACAATATAAATATGTAGAAGCAAATATAAGATAAGAGTTGGAAAGATCAAACCACAACACAAGGATTTATAGTGGTTCGGTTACGAAGCTCCTCTTCGGCCTACTCCACTCCCCGAGCACCTAACTCGAGAGTTTTCTTCACTATGTCAACAAGCTCCTTTATGGCGGAGAAAACCGTACACAACGTTACTTATATCAATTTCCGACACTAAGCTAGATGTCGAGTTCTAATCTTAGCTAGAACCAATTTATCACAACACAACTTCACGACTTGTTCACGAGTTCACAACTTCACGACTACTTTACAACTTCACTACACAACTTTGCCTCGCACCTTGATCACAACTACATAACTTTTTCACACCTTCATGACTTCACAACTTCACACCTTCACAACTTCTCCTCACCACACTACTTATGTCACAACTATCTAACACTACTAGAAATGATCACCAAGATCCAACTATACTTACAACAATCACCTAAACCTAACAACTACACAACTTTACAAGATTTATAAATGATTTACAAGATATGATGTGGATGCAATAGGATTGGAATATACACGTGGGTGTAATACTTCTTCACTTGATGATGGAAATATTCTTCTCTTGCACTTGAGGAATTAAGCTTGGATCACTTGGAAACAAAGCTTTATGATTAAATGATCAAAGGATTTTAGTGAGATGAGTGGGTTGTTTTAGAACAGAAAGAATGAGTGCAAAAGGTAAGAAAATAGTGGGGAAAAGTCCAGTATTTATAGGACAAACTGGAGGAGCGTCAGTCTATGGGCGGTCCCCTTAAATAGGGGGGTGGTCCCCTTAAATAGGGGGCGGTCCCCTTAAAATTAAGGGGGCCGCCCGTGTATTTAAGGGGGCCGCCCTAGGCTAGAGGCTCCCCAGTTTGTCTTTTGTGTAGGGGAATTTTCTGGAACATTTCTAGCCGTTTTAGGTCCGAAAATTTAAATTTCAAAATGTTTATTTTGAATAAAACATTTCTTTTAATTGTAGAAAATGTTTTGTAATGTTTATAAAAATGTCTACAACATTTTATAAAATTATAAGGTTGAATAAAAATTTCCTTTGATCATAAAATGCATTAAGCATTTGTTTATTCATACCTTTAAGTGATTAAATTATCGAAATGAAAATTAACTACTAATTACTTGTTTACGTTTTAATTTTACATTGAACGTTTTTATATTTTGTGATTATCAAAACGTAAGGATGGGAAAAATATTAATAATGTTTTTAGGCATTATTTCTATCAACATATTCTTATCTCGACTACTTTTAAAAAGTGTATGAAGAATTTTGAAATTTAAAACCCCTTAGAACTAAGTAATGTATTTTGCATATCATATTTCTAAATACCCTTTACTACACTTTAAGTTTGATCTACGAATATTTGTAAATGACAACTTTTATTATCGAGATACTTCTAATTTATGCAATTGTGTTATTTTAAAAATACTAAATGGTTCATAAATTAATTGTATACTACCAGTTGAATATTTAATACATTTACTTTTTAATATGTACAAATAGAAACATGTATTTTTAGTTTGAGAACAGACACAAATTGATAGGCCAAGGCTTATTTGAGATCTAAATAGCCAATTAGTCTATAGAAAAACGATCCATATCAGTTGGTACAATAGTGTTCCACGCATCACTAAAACTATGCGAGTATGTATGCGTATCGACAGTTTTTTTAGCGACACAATGCACGTTAATCACGTAAAACTTCTTAGTATACGACATTTGAGTGGTAGACTCCTTTTTAACCAAACACTTTGACTGGCTTCACTAATATCTTTGTAGTTCTACGTGATATCCATGTAGACAATGCACTATAAAGTTGGCTATGCGAGAAAACTGAGTCTAACATATAAACACCCGCATTTTGAATTGTTTCGCCTTGATCTTTATTGATAGTCATCACAAAGCTAATGCACACATGAAACTGTTTTCTCTTTAGTTTGAAAGGAAACATTTCTTTAGGTGGAGCAAGAGGAATTCTTGGCAAGAGAACTATGACTTGAGCGTGATGGCTGAAACTCTACTTGACGAATAACGTAAATTGAATGATGTAATGTTTTATTTTCAGTTTCACTATTTTTTTATGTTGTTTGATACATTTTAAGATTTTTTCTTTGAAACCTTCCGCATTTGCGTTTTGATATTTTCATGTTTATGTATAAACATTACATGAAACACTTAACCACAATATCACAACTATAGATGTTTGTCGCTAGAAAATCCCATTGATATTTTTACGTTTTATGTATAAAGGTTTTCACGTTTTATGTATAAACATTTTCAAGTTTATGTATAAACGTTTTCACGTTTTAGTATATCACGTATCTTTTATATACCAAAATGAAACTACTGATAATTATGTATAACCAAAGGTTTTTGAGACCAGACCAATCGATTGGACTGGTTGAACTATCAATTTAATAGATTAATGGGTTTGATGTTCGACGTATTTAATATATAACATTTATACCGTTATATCAATCATTTACACGTTCATACTACAATTTACATCTTAATACTTTAATTTATATTTACTTCATTTCATAAATAGTATTATTAGGCTTGTCCAGTAAAATAAACTTCAAACAATACAGATTAGTTTTTTTTCAATCTAACTTACACCTTTCTTATGGTGTTGTTAAACATCAATTATTATCTTTTTAGTATTATGTAATGTTGTGTCTCTATGCGTATGCTTTCGTAAGCTTACCATAAATTTGTTAACAAGACCTATACTTGAAGCGTCAAGTTATATTATATACCTTACCTTGCAATAGCTCCTATCTTCGATAAACTATATACAACATAAAGCAAAATTAAGTAACACTATATATTGATTTAGAAGTGCTATGATCATATTCTAAAGTTACATCGTTGGGTGATTTATATTTTTAAGTTCATTTACTTCTTAAGTTTATTTTATGTATAATTTATAATTTATAATTATAATGTTTTAGATGGAATATACAAAATTATATATTTTGTTCGAGCTCGAGCTCGAGTAGCTCGCTAAAAGCTAGACTCGTTTACACTCCTAGGTGAGACTAAATGACTTAGTTGTGATGTGTTGTGAAAGAAGAAAGTATTTTGAAATGTTATGTTAAAATGATGTAACACTCATGTGACATCCAGTGAGACTCAACTGGCTTGACAAACCTCTTCACCCTACCTAATATGTTCTAAGGTACAATGGATACATAAAGTTCTATAACTGGCATAAGTATTTATATATAGACAAAAAAGAAACACTCACCAAAATAACCAATTTGCTAGAGTAAACAACATATACCGAAGTAAGGTATACAATGGATCGATACATATACAACCTTAAAAGTTATCAAAAGCTATGGTATTCGAGCTAATAATATATGCATGTCATGATGTGTCGTAACATGTGGTTTGGACTTATTGACATAAACATTTTATTTATTATGTAAATAATAAGTTTATTGGAAACTTAACGACGTTGATTGGACTTGCTTTAAGTTCCCTCTATCACTTGCCCTATTTGCAGCTGTGCAGGGGAGTCATGCTCACATCTTTTTTTCTCTTGTTCTATGGCCTGGAACATTACTACCAAACTGGCTCGATGGTGGGAGTTTGATTGCCCGGATTTATTCTCATACGATGATTGGCTTGAATGGTTTCACACTCTTCGTCTCCTTAAAGGTTTTAAGGATATATTGGAAGGGGTCTTTTACGTTATGTGGTGGGTGATATGGAAGTATCGTAATCAGACATTGTTTGGCTCATCTCAACCGCGTATGGATATGCTATTTGATGAGATTGTTTTACTCTCTTTTACTTGGTGCTCCAATAGGTGTAAAAACAATTTTGATTGGATCTCTTGGATGAAATGTCCTAGATCCTTATCTTTGTAATTTTCCTAGCGCCTTGCTAGTTTCTTAATATAATTTGCCGTTCTAAAAAAACATGTAGAAAGTAGAAGGGAGTTTAATAGTTTTACTCTTTTAAAAATTAAAACTTAAATTGTTTGCTTATGTGAATTAAATAGATATGCAAGTATTTATATGATAGCGATGTAATAAGTAATTAAATAAAGAGAGGAAAGATCAAACCAAAGACACGATAATTTATAGTGTTTCGGCTACGAAGCTTCTCTTCGCCCTACTCTACTCCTCGAGTATCTAACTCGAGAGTTCGCTTTACTATGTCAACAAGCTCCCTTTAGGCGGAGAAAACCGAACAACGTCGCTTACATTTTTTCCAGTATTAAAAGATTAGATACAATACAACATAAGTTTTTGATCAAATACTTTGCTTATTTGATGTATACCAGAAATCAGATTAAGGAGGAATGTTGAAATATAAGGGCTAATTTGAACTTTGACATTAACTTTCAAGACTAACTTTGTCACTTTTTTGTTATGTTTTGTAGTAGTTGCACAGTTTCAAAGAAAGTAGAAAGATTTGCCTCATAAAAGAAAACGAAACACATGGAGGGGCCATATATCTAAATATTCCAAGGACTCATCTCTACAGTTTACCAAACTTTGTAACCCCAAATTTAGATCAATGTGATCTTGTTATTGTAATAGAACAATTAACAGTGATGTAGTTGGTTGATTTATGATTAAAAACATTTTTGGTATTCTTGTGTTAAATTGAGATTTAATAAAGGTAATTAAAGGTTTTAGTCATGTTTTTCTACAAATAATAATAATGTCTTCTTCCCCAAAGATGATTGTACCAAAGAGTTTCGAAGGCGAGACCTTGGAGTCACAAATGATCAAACACATGATTGAAGATGAATGTGCTGACTCTGTTATCCCTTTACCTAACGACACCAGCAGCATCTTAGCCAAGGTTATTGAATATTGTAAGAAACATGTCGAGAAACCTATGAATGATGACAAGGTCACTGAAGATGATCTGAAATCGTTTGATGTTGAGGCTTGGTAAGTTTTTTCCAAATAACCACTTCTAACCTTTTCTCACCTCTTTTGTCTGCAGGCGGGCAGACCTTTTTTTTAGAGATAAGTGGTAAAAATCACTTTTAAGACCAAAATTTCCACTTTTTACCTCTTCTTCTAACACAAACCCTATCACACCCACCTCCCACCACCACCTCATCTCAACCGCCACCATTATCCCATCCGCCGGTGGCCACCATCCAAGCCGCCGGTAACCCCATCCAGCCGTCGACCACCATCATCTCAACCGCCGCCACCTCCACCATCTGAACCGCCATAAAAGGTAAGGGTTTTTTCTTTGATTCTTTTTTTGTGTTGCTATTTTGATGTTTAATCTTGTGGGTATGTTAAAAATGAGGTTTTTGAACTTTAACCCATGATATTTAAATACCATATTCATCATTTGAGGTTGTGGGTATCTTAGAAATTAGATCCTCAATACCTTATTAATGTTATTTGTTAAGATATTGTTACAAGTATATGTTTGAATGATATGTTTAGAACAAAATAAGTTGAAGGTGCTATTTAGGTTTGTATGAAGCGTAATGAGTTTGTCAAATAGCCTGGCATTTTTTAGATTTTTTTGTGAATTTTAGGTTAGTGCAATACGCATTATGAGTTGTGATTAAGGGATTGATTTGCTTGGTTAACGGATACTTTTGGTTAACAAGTCCTTAAACATTGTGTACGCTCACTCATTTATATTCATTGTTCCACAACTATTTGCAAGGACATTTCGTGACTTACCACTAGGCCGCTTTGTTGGTTGCTGTTAAGATAAAAAGAACTAAACGGGCAAGTCATGTCTAAAACATCAAATTGACAAACCTTTAAAAATAGAGTCATCACCTTGGTTACGATAGAATTTGCTGACTGTGAGTACTTAGTTTAGACTCATTGTTGTGAGGTGGGTGTTGATGATTTTATAAAGTTTCCCCACTTATCGTTGAATCATGCTCAATTGAGATATGAAACAAAGTACCAGCGTTAGAACTTATACAATGATAACATGACCTAGATTAAATTGTAGAGTAATCTTCTATGACCAAGTAAAACGAAGAATGTTATGGTTTTTATCTACATTATGCATTTTACACTACTATCTAATTAATTGGTTTGCACATGAGGTTGAAAAGTTTGTTTGGAGCATGATGCACATATCTATACTAGTGAAGGGGTCTGGCTTATTTATCATAACTGAGCTTATTTTTACTTAAATTTTGAAGATAAGTATGAACAATAAGCAAAACTAAATAAGTTTGTAAGGCCCAAATATAAGCCAAGACAAACAGCCTCTAACTCTTGTTGTACTTAGCATGAGAATGTGAGTAAGTGGATACTTGAAGTGGTTACTGATTGTGGGTTAGCTTATTTTTTTGTGAAATAAACACTATGTACTTAAAAAGGTTACGGAAAATGACATTTTACAAGGTGTTTTAGCTTCATTATGACACACATATTGTCATTTTTTCATATTTCTTGCCTTTTTTAGTTTTCACAATATTGGGTCAGTTTGGGTTAGTTGTTAATCTATATTGGTAGCTTTGACAGTTTATCTAAACCTATGGATTGATATGTTTTAATATCGGCTAGTCTAATGATTCAAGTTTTAAATATTTATCTTAATTCTTCACCAAATTCATGTTTCCAAAGCTAAAACCTGATAACAATAATGTGTAGTTTGACTAACATAGAAAGGGCGGGCAGTGAAGTTTGTTGTGAATAATAGGAACATAAATCAGGAACTCTAGTCGATTGCACTTCTTTGGGAATTTTAAAGACACGAACCTCATTGATACTTGCTTGGAGGTATGATCTTTCACATCCAAATATTAGTCAATATATTTGATTGATATTTGATTAGTTACCTTCCTAAATTAGTTGATATATTTTTGGATGCTTTGTCTTCATTAGTTGTATCGTAGTTATCTTGGGTTCAAGCCCATCCCCTTTGTAATCTATATATACCTTGTCATTTGTGAGAAATAATCAAGGAAAACCAATTACCTTCAATATATTTGATTGATATTTGATTAATACCAAAAACACCTCATAAGTTACAACAAAGCTTTTTTAGCCTTCGTTATATGCTGCAAATTGGTACATTGTGTGTGATTAATCCAGAACCATAGCTTTTTTCCTTCGTTATATGCTTCAAAAACACCTCATAAATGATATCCTTTTACTGTAGTTTTAAGTTTTAACATATGTACGTGGTTAGTAGGCTGATTAATAGTTAAAGCCAGTTACTTGGCTCGTAACATTCACGAGTCAATTCGACTCGGAGGAGCCAGTAAATGACTAATAATAGTTAAAGTCAGTTAAGAGTCAAGTATGAATCTGGTGAGACGTTGTGGCGTTTATTAACAGAGTTAGGAGCAAAATAATTGTTAATGTTATCTTTGTTTATGTAAAACTCCATCCGGCTTACATAGGCTGCAAGGTTGGATCTCAATACTTCTTTAGCCTAGACCCTAACCTGAATGTCCTAGCTGGAGCGGTAGTCGGTGGGTCTAACACTACTTTTGTTCTTGAGTATTAGATCAAGTTAAAATCGGCAAAAACATAGAACTAAATAGATCTGATATAAGCGAGTCACTTGGCATGTTACATAAGGATCTGGATTAAGTAGACATTAGTTGTGCGCATATAGTACTATAATAGTACAAATAAAAAGTTATTAGGCTCGTCAACCTCTCAACAATCAACACTGTTGAAGTTTCCAACCTATATTTTTTCGCGACTGTTGTATTAATAGATAATTGCACAACCAATATTATTTGTGAGACTCGGTGAGACGATCACTTGCATGCTTATTTAAGATGAGTCACATAGAAACTGATGACGTATAATAGGTATAGCAGGCCTTTGGGCCTGGGCCGCGCCACCTCATTTGGGCCCAGCCCAACTAAATAAATAATAAGCATAATGGGTCAGAACTAAGCCCAGGATCACACTGACCACGGCCCGGATGCAACAAGACGGGCGCGGATCGATCACGAGTCGCTTCCGCAGGCCACCTACGGATCAACTAACATCCGCGGAAGGTAATCCGCATCCGCAGTCACGATAACCATGGACCCTTACCCGACAATGGCCCCACTCCAGCCACTACGATAATAGACGAAATACTAGGAAACCCTAGTATTAGACTCTCCTATAAAAGGAATCCTCTGACACTCCAAAAGGGTACAATTTTCTCACTCTTCCCAATACACATACATACTTCTGACAACATGTTTTCTTACTCTCATGCCGGAGTCTAATCGTGTCTGTCCCCATGGTAAACGGTTTACTTTCACTTGTGCAGGAAATCATCTCAACTACTTTGTTTAGTACAAGATCTGATCCCAAGAGAGATTGAAGGTCCAGTCCAACAAGCAATCTAAACCCAATCAGTACCCAGTCACACATTTTGTACTAACAAGTTGGCGCCATCTGTGAGACCCAGTACACAACTGTATTTTCTAAAATTCTCACCATGAGCGAACAAGCAGAACTTATTCCCAGCCCACCCATGTCCGTCGTGCGAAACACGGTAGGAAAAGGAAATGAGCAAGTCGCAAAAAACTCAAACAGGCACGCTTCCGACGTAGCCCTCTAAGAGTACTGCGACAAGTATTATCATCAGTTGTTACCAATAATAGCCGAAAAAGTGCATCAAGAAAAAGTGCAGCAAGAAAAACTAAAAGAGGTGAAAGCTCGTCTTAACTTCGAAGGATGTTCAGGAAAAAACTTGCCCTATGAAATGTCACAACACTCCGAGTCCAGAACACCAAACGTAAGAGGGGAACACCGAAGGGGACGAAGGTCCGGCCGCTCCCGTAGCATGTCCAGAAGCCCCAAACGTACCAGCGTCTTTTCTAGGATAAGGCATGATAGTTCAGAATCGCCTAGGCACAGGCCGGTAGGTAAGGGAAGAAGGGACGGAGGAGTATTCAATAGGCTAGGAGGCAAGGAAAAGAGTGCGTCTACACACTCGGAAAGCCGCTGCCAGAGTTCTCGCTCAAGAAGAACGAAATCCATCCCCAGAAAACGTCACTACGATGGAACGTGTTCACGAAGGACAAAGATGCTCTCAGAAAGTGAAGACAGAGGTGGAGGGACACTGGAAGTCAAAATAAAAAAAGCAAAGGTTAAGCATTGAAGAGGACGACCTATCACAACCATGGGTATGTGAAGAAACAGATCCCTTCACACCCAGCATCCGCTACTTCGACTTCCCAAAAAAGACCCAGATGCCAAATAATGTCAAAACATATGACGGAAGTGACGATCCGGAAGATCACTTAAAAATATTTCAAGCGGCTGCAAAGGTGGAACGGTGGGCAATGCTTACATGGTGCCACATGTTTACTTCCACACTTACTGGATCCGTTAGGGTATGGTTCGACGACCTACCTCTGGAATCCGTGGACAGCTATGATGATTTAAAAAAGGCATTCTTAGCAAACTTCCTTCAACAAAATAAATGTATTAAAGATCCGTAGAAATTCACCACATCAAGCAAAGAGAGGAGGAATCTACAAAAGATTTCGTGGAAAAATTGAAGGCTAAGAGTAGGCACGTCAAGGGAGCCTCAGAGTGCATGAGAATCTCCGGATTCATGCACGAAATCACCAGCCCTAAGCTAATTAAACGTCTACACAACAACATCCCAAAGTCAGTGGATGAAATGATGAGGGTTACCACAGCATTCCTCAAGGGAGAGGTGGCAGCTTCTAACCATGTACGGAAGAAAACTGTTCCGGCGTGGAAGCAACAGGAAGCTGGGAGAAAATTTTTTTGAAAGAAAGGGAGATTTCAGGAATCAAAAAAGATCAGATCAGAGACGTGACAAGTTCACACTCCTTATAAAATCCCCAAAGGAAACTTTGGCTTTAGATAAAGGAAAATTTAAAACTACGCCACCAATGACAACACCTGTTGAAAAAAGAAATAACAACAAGTTCTGTGAGTTCCACGGGGAAGTGGGACACAACATTGATGAGTGTATGCATCTAAAAATACAAATTAAAGAATTAATCAAGGCTAGAAAGCTATCACACGTGATTAATGAGCTAAAACAAGACAGCGAAAAGGATCAGCCAAAGGCAGCAAAAAAGGGAGAAACATCCAGAAAGGATAAGCCTTTGGCAATCTTGATGGTTCAACCATGGCAGAGGGTGGCTAGACAAAGGATTACACAAAGCTTCTCCCCTAATCTAGAAATTTCTTTCCCACCCTTGGGGGATGAGGAAGGAACGGAAGGCCTAATGATCATTGCGGCAGAGATAAGAGGTCAGTTCATACATCGCATATATGTAGATGGATGATCACCTTCAGAAATACTATACAAACATTGCTTTAATAGGCTCCGTCCGGAAGTAAAGAATCAAATGGTTCCAGCTACCGTACCCCTTATTGGTTTCAGCGGAGAAATCATATGGCCAATGGGACAAATATTGCAGCTAGTGAAAATAGGAGATGCGGAGCATTCAACCTTTACATGGATGAATTTTGTGGTGGTGAGATCACCATCTTCGTACAATGGGATCATAGGAAGGCCAGGGGTGAGGAAAATTCAAGCAGTCCCGTCAACAGCTCACATGATGTTAAAATTCCCTATTCCAGGAGGAATACTCACTCTACGGAGAACTAGGATAATCCCACTTGAGTGCACAATGGTCTCTGGACCAGAAGCACAACCTTGCTCCATCACCCAAGCTACAGAAGAAAGAATCAGAGTAGAAATTCATCTGGAATACCCAGAGCAAACAATTGCAATAGGCTCCACCCTAACAGAGAAAGGAAGGAAAGCGTTGTATGAATTACTTAAGTGTGACCTGGAAATATTTGCTTGGAAACCTGAGGACATGATAAGGGTTCCGCGACACCTGGCGGAACATCGCCTGAACGTTCGATAAGGATGCCTTCCAGTCAGACAAAAGAAAAGAAGCCAAGCACCAGAAAGGAACAAGGCAATACAAGAGGAAGTAGCAAAACTTATAGATGCCAGGATAATGAAGGAAGTCTATTACCACAACTGGTTGTCAAATCCTATAATGGTAAAAAGCATGACGACAGCTGGAGGATGTATGTGCACTTCAAAGATCTGAACAAAGCATGCCCTAAAGATGGCTATCCACTCCTAGATATAGATTGGAAGGTGGAATCCCTCTGCAGATACCCCTTTAAGTGCTTCCTAGATGCATACAAAGGATATCACCATATAAAAATGATGAAGGAAGATGAGGAAAAAATGGCGTTCATTACCAGCCAAAGGATATTTTGTTACTCCAAAATGCCTTTTGGTCTGAAGAATGTAGAGCAACTTATCAACGATTGGTAGACAAAGCATTCCAAAAGCAAATTGGCAGGAATTTAAAAGTATACATGGATGATCTGGTAATCAAGAGCTCTACGGAACAAGAGATAATGAGGGATATCAAAGAAACGTTCAGGACTCTACGAGAGATAAACATGAAGCTGAATCCCAAAAAATGCACCTTCGGGGTGGATGAAGGCATGTTCTTGGGATACAAGGTAAACACCAAAGGAATAAAAGTGTGTCCGGATAAGGTGGAAGCCGTTTTAAGCCTACCATCCCCAAAATGCCTAAAAGACGTACAAAAGCTGAATGGAAAATTAGCAAGCCTAAACAGATTTCTATCCAAGTCAGTAGAAAAGTCACTGCCATTTTTCAAAGCTTTAAAGAAATGCACAAAGAAAAGTGATTTCCCATGTACTGCGGAA
Source organism: Tanacetum coccineum (assembly GCA_026074375.1). Classification (NCBI taxonomy): domain Eukaryota; kingdom Viridiplantae; phylum Streptophyta; class Magnoliopsida; order Asterales; family Asteraceae; genus Tanacetum; species Tanacetum coccineum. The sequence continues at coordinate 18,415 of BQNB010114530.1, forward strand.
GCAAAAGCTGCATTCAAACAAATGAAAAAGCTAATAGCAGAGCTTCCAACACTACCCGCACCTATGGAAAAAGAGGAACCGATTGTGTACCTTGTGGCTGCACAAGAAGCCGTAAGCGCAATGTTAATGACCAAAAGGGAGGCGAATCAAATGCCAGTCTACTTCGTTAGCCGCGCCTTGCAAGGTCCAGAAATAAATTACACACCAGTGGAAAAATTGGTACTAGCTTTAGTGCATGTAAGTAAACGGCTAAAAAGATACTTTCAAGCACATACAATCATTGTCATCACGGACCAGTCAATCAAGCAGGTGTTGTCTAAACCAGAAATCATGGGAAGACACCAGAAATAAAGTATTGAGGTAGGGGAATATGACATATAGTACATGCCATAAACATCAGTAAAAGGACAAATCTTGGCAGACTTCATAGTGGAACGTCCAGAGGATGACTCCCTAGCCACGACCATGGAAGCGGAGGAAAAACTTTCAGAGCCATGGACATTATTCACGGACGGATCATCTAGCATAGATGGTTCCAGAGCTGGCCTGATACTTACAAACCCGGAAGGGACATAATTTACTTACACCCTGAGATTTAGGTTTGATGCAACCAACATAAAGCCGGGTACGAAGCCTTAATAGCCGGTCTCAGAATCGCAGAGCAAATAGGTATAAAAAACCTCCAAGCAAATGTGGATTCACGACTAATGGCTAATCAAGTCAACGGATCTTACATAGCAAAAGGGTCAGGCATGATACAATACCTAGAGAAAGTGAAAACACTCGCCAGTAGTTTCAAAAAGTTCTCAATCAAATAGGTGCCCAGAAGTAAAAAAAGGGCTGACACTCTAAGCAAAATTACGTCTACTAGCTTCGCTCACCTAACTAAGCAGGTCCTAGTGGAAGAGCTCAACAAAAAATCCATCAATGAAGTAGAAGTGTTAACAGTCGTGGAGGAGGAAGGAGACACATGGATGGCTCCAATCTATGAATACCTCACGGAAGAAGCACATCCTACGGAAAAGGAAAAGGCAAGGGACATATGACGTAAGTCAAGGCGGTACGCTGTAATCAACGAGGTCCTATATAAGAAATCCTATCTTAGACCATGGTTGCGGTGCGTTAGGCCACTACAAGCAAATTATGTCTTGAGAGAAATCCATGAGGGGTTTGCAGTATGCATACCGGAACAAGATCTGTGGTAGCAAAACCCATACGAACAGGATACTACTGGCCAACAATGCATGTGGATGCAAGAAAAATGATTCAGGAATGTCAAGATTGCCAGGTTCACCACCTCGTGCCAAGAAACCCGCAACAAAAACTGACTCCCATCATGTCCCCGTGGCCATTCTACAAATAGGGAATTGACATAGCCAGACCTTTCCCGGAAGGACCTGGCAAAGTCAAATTCCTAATAGTAGCAATCGACAATTTTACAAAGTGGATTGAAGCAAAGATTGTCGCAACAATAACGGGTAATCAGATAAAAAAAGTTTGTATGAGATAACATAGTCTGTAGGTTCGGCCTACCGGGGGAGATAATATCTGATAACAAAAATCAATTCAGGGATAACCAATTCAAATATTGGTGTGAAAAGTTGTACATTCGCCAGCGCTTTACCTCCGTCTAGCATCCACAAGTCAATGGCTTGGCGGAAAGAGCAAACAGAAGCTTGGGAGAGGGAATAAAGGCACGGCTGGATAAAAGAAGCAAGGATTGGATGGAAGAAATCCCACATGTCTTATGGGCACACCGCACCATGATCAAGTCAAGCAATGGAGATACACCATTCTCGCTCACATACAAAACGGAAGCAGTAATTCCAACGGAAATTGGCATGCCTACCTTGAGGACAGTGAAAATAGACATGGCGCGGAATGATGAAGCTTTGGAAATCAATCTTGATCTTTTGGAAGAAAGAAGGGAGCAAGCAGCAATCTGCGAAGCAAGAAGCAAGGCAAAGATGGAAAAATATTACAACTTTAAAGTTCGCAACACAAGCTTCAAGCCAGGAGACCTTGTGTACCGGAACAATGATGCCATCCATGCAAAAGATAGTGGAAAGCTTGTCCCTAAGTAGGAAGGATCGTATGAAGTAACGGAAGCACTAGGCAAAGGAGCATACAAGCTTAGGGACCGCAATGGAGAGCTCCTTCCGCAAACTTGGAACGTCCGCAATCTTAAAAAATGTTACGTACATGAAATGTAAGCACCCTACCCACGTAAATTTTATAGCGGAGGGGGCAGTATTTGAATTTCTTTTATCCCATGTAATGTCTTTTAATTAATTTAATGAATAAAATGTGAAGCCTAGCTACCTTCACAAACTTATTTAAAACTCTATTTTTCTTTGCAAAGTTACTTACATATTATATGATTGGTAAGACGCGCATGCAAAGGGGCACGACCCCATGAACAAAGTTATTATTTCGCATAATACAAGGATGAGCAGCCTAACAATTAACTCATGTACATAAGAGGTTTGCAAGCCCAGTACCAGGAGAATAACCCACAAATATTCAACTAAGACTATCACTGCAAACGTATAATAACGGTATTAAAATATAGCAACATAAAAATTGTAATAGAATACAACTTGTTAAATATTAGAGCAAACTGACGGCTATACGAAAAGCATCACAAAAATCGTCTAAGTACAAACAGCCGCACCAAAAAGGTCACACACGACTGTTAAAAACAAGATAAAGTCCAATTTCACAAGCAGGAAGCATAATAGTAAGCTCAACTGGTCTTAGGGCACTCCAGCTTGGTCTCCAACTCTTCCTTTTCAAATATAATGGCGGCAGAAGAGGGAAATTCAACGTGCGGTTCCGCATCATGAGCTGACACTGGCATAGGAGGAACGGAGCCAATCTGAACAAAAGTAGTTGACAAAGCGAAAGTGGCGGCAACAGCTGCCGGTGCCCCTGAAGTACTGGCCTCACCCACCAAGTTTCCAGCAGACAAGGGCTTAATAAGAGGAACCATAGCATCAGAAATGGATAAGTGGTGCGACACAGCCTCTCCTTTAATCCTTTGGACACGAGCATGAACCACATCAAGGGAAAAAGACAAAGAAGTCTCGCCAATAACCACATTGTCTTCCGTTTGGTGAATAGGAAACATGAGCTGTTCATACGAGGGCTGCAACTGGCTTGTATTCGGAGTCTCGGTAGCAGAACCTTCCAAATTAAGGATACTTATGATGTCAACAATGCTTGCGTCCTTTTGAGACTTTGTTAGGATTAAAAATATGGTGTCTATATGGAAATTACATTAGTTTCTAAATAGTTTTAAACACAAGGACTAGAAGTGTAA
>BQNB010114532.1:7284-21736 GCA_026074375.1 Tanacetum coccineum
CACTTAAGTTAATCGATCCTGTATATGGGATTAGAGGTTGCACTTCTCAACCAAGGAAACAAAGAACCAAACAAAAACCCAATAAATAACTCTCTCAACTAATTCCCACTCCCTCATTCAACTGCTCTAACTCAGAGGCCATTTCTAACTCATTTTCTAAGATCAATCGCTGCAATATTTAAATTTTGTCTAACGCCTCTAATGATTTGACCATTGTTTCGAATGAGGTTCTAAACACAATCCAAGTGGGTAATCATGTTGGATTTTCTATGACCGGGAAAGACTAGGATGTTTCAAACGTCCTTGGTAATGGAGATTGCAATTATGATTTATGAATATCCTATCAATCAACATTAGAGGAGTAGGTGAAGATCATAAACGGTGTTGGGTTAAACATTTGTGCTTAGATCACAAGGTTAATTTTATGGGGATTCTGGAAACTATGTGTGGTGATGTGTCGTCGTGTAGGTGTTATTTATGTTTTCAAGTTTTAAATTTATTTTATGCCGACTATACCTAAAAACAACACTCTAACGGGCAGTGTACCCGGTCAAATGTAGCTTCATTGGTAAGTAGGGTGTCGATCACTAAGAGTGGAAGTTAACTCTTAATTCTACCAGTATTTTATTTATCTATGTTTAGTATTAATCTAACCTAATTATTCTAATTAAATCTAATTAAACCTAAACTAATTCAAAGAGGGGGGTTTTCAGTCTGAAAGACTGGCACGAGTTTAGTTCTAACTATCCTAAGGTGATGACAAATAACGCACACAAGTAATTAACAAAAGATAAGGAAGTGGTCAAATGTTAAGAAAACGTATTAACCAGTTTAATATAATAAATTGCCTTGATTGTCTATTGTGCAATGATGGTATTAATTCGTTGGTGGTATATCATTCCAAAGTTAGGTGGATCTTCTCCCTAGACTCGAGGTTTGTCGCTAGTTAATCTTGTCACAATTAACCTAAACCCGCATAAAGCTCACACCGTTGATTATAATCTATCTAGGAAACTATATTTGGGGTTTATATTAGAATACCAATCTCATAGAGGCTTTAAACCAACTTACTGCTTAATGGAAATACATATCCTAGTAGTTCACACGCTTTACTTAACTAATCTATGAGAAAAGACGTTACGTGAGTCCTAAGTCCACCAGCTTAAATCTACCTATCATGTAACCAAGATAAAAAACAGGCTTTCTATTATGATCCTATTGTCTAGCCTATTACGAATAAGCATTATATGTTATGACCCGGACTCTTAGCCTATAGCCCAAACAATACCCACCGAAGTTGCGCGCAATTAAATATGTAGACTAACCCACTTGGATGATATGGGGGGGGGGGGGGGGGGGTGGGGATGGGGGGGGGGGGGGGGGTGGGGGGTATGGGGGGGGAAAACACATAATTAAGCACATAAACGGGTATGAAGTGATAAACATAATCAACATGCAAGAAATAAAGAAAAATCGATATAAAGACAAATCAAAACATTATATTATCATAAACATGGCTAATACCTAAAGGTTAATAGCCGATAGTCTTGTAACAATATACAAAATCAGAGATGACTATTAAACATAATGCTAACCGAACGCGTATAGTGGTGTGTAGAGATTACAAGAGTTTTCCCATTGATTTGACCACTTTTTAGGACCTTCTTGGCTTCATAAATCTTTTGAAAATTGGACTTGGTAGTTAAAAGTATGTCTACAAATGAGTTTAGGGTTTTGTATTTATAAAGTCTGGAAAAGGGTCAATACGCCGTATCGAGTGATGTGGGATACGGCGTATTGGAGATTTCTTGGAGTAAGGACCACGTTCGATATCTTCCAGAATATTTTATTACTTTATATTGAATACGACATATAGATGTCTTTTGGATACGGCGTATTGGAGTTAATATCTTCGTGGTTTCTTGTAAAGTACAAGCACAGATACGCCGTATCTTCCTTGATGGATACGGCGTATAGGATGTCAGAACGACAATCTTCAAATATCTTCGTTTAAGCTCCAGAATGCCAAAGTCAGGCAATGGTCTTGAGTTCTTCAAAGTCTTTAGATACGGCGTATTTGTCTAGAATGAGACGGCGTATCGATGTCAGAATCAGTCGACTTTCTTAGACTCTTCGTTTATGCTTCAAAACACATCTTTTTTCTTCATCTTTTGCCAAATACTCCATAATTACTGCAATTCTCAAATACAAACGTTTAAGTAACAATTTTTTGCAATAACTATACAAAATGGGTTAATATCTTGGGATAAATGATGCCTATAAAATAGACGTTATTTGATGTCATCAATCTCACAAGTGACTTACCGCAAAGCTTATTTGATGTTGGCTCTGGAAGGATTTCCATCGTCACTGTGAATACTTTAGTATCACTCTGATGTTTTAGCAATATCACAAGGATAATGCGTAGGACTCTTAAGATATCACTTGTTTTCACGGTGTATGAATAACAAATATATTTGAATAGTGGTCCTAGTAAGATTTATGTATGATCTCTTATGCTCTAGACTCGATTAGTGCACTTTGGTTTAGTAATCGTAGGCTGAGCAGACTGCCACCTTTTTAATACCAACTAACTCAGAGTGAGAAAGTCGATAGAATTGTGTTTATCTCCGTAAGAAATGAAACAAGAGTCTTTTGAGAGACCTTAAGCGGCTAGGGAGGGTTGTGCATTGCATCACGGGGTCCATGATGACTATATTCAATACTAGACAATAGCTTAGTGTTTCTGATAGCATATGTATTGACCCAGTTTCTGCCTAAGTGTAAGGAGGGCTTCTTTCTTCACTTTTATCATTTACTTTTCTTTTTAAATTCTTGCAACACTTTCAATGCTTAGCTAATACTTATCACCAACACCTTGTTGGGTTATTCTAGAGTTGGCTTTGTCTTAGTCCTGGCATATCCCCTTTCTCACTTTTACTCCTTTTGTATCATACCTAAGGACTTCTATTCTATCTAATGTAATGTCCTTGGGTAGATCTCTCTGGTTCTGGCTGGATCATGGGACAGATACCTAACCTTAACCACCTTATAACTCCATAAAATTTAGTACATGGTTGGTCTATTGGTATTGTCACAGTTGCCATTAAAACCTTTTGAAAATTCAACCAAGGTACTTGTGATATATTATCAAAACATTTCTACCTCAATAGTTATAACTTTCAAAATTACTCCCTCTTCATATGTGCATCGATATACGAAATGTTTTGCACATACGAGAGAGTAGCTGCCCATGAGTTATTTAATCACATTGTATATTTCACATATTTTAATCACATTTTCTCCCTTTATCAAAATGTCAAATCCCTTGATATTTTTGATATCAATAGATTTAAAGTTAAGCGTTTGGGGAGAAAAATTTTTCGATTATAAGATTAGCTTTATTAGGTACATTTTAATGCTCCCCCTCTGTTTATGAGGGTATTATATGGTGTAAAGTATATTAATTTGAAAGAATTTGAATTTTTCCTTGAAAAATTCATTACAAATTTGTACTCAAACACTGATAATAACCTATTATAAGTCCAACATCTACTTTATATACATATTCACAAGTTTTTATAATTACGAGAATATGACCTGTATGAGTATAACAAACTATGAGAAAGTCATATTATCCGTTGCAGTAACCTAAGGTCATTCCCGTATTCTCTTCCACCAACAAACTTTTCTAAGCTCCCCATCAATCTTCTTTCCAGCAACTGTCAAAAATGTCTTTCACCATGATGTGAGACCATTTCTTGTCTAAGTTACTCAATTTCCTCCTTGGCGACCTTTGTTATGCCCCATCATCAAATTAGTTTCCATGTCATGAAAAGTATCCTGAACTGATTGGAGTGTACCATCACTGAACTTGTGGAGCTCATTAGAACGCATCAATCTCTTTCTGTTCAGCTTGTCTTCATAAATGACTCATTGAGGGTCTGAGATAGTGGTATATGGTGCTCTTCGGGGGAGGTCTTCATCACGTGTTCTTGGCTTAGAGATGTTGAGCTTCTTTTGGTAACTTTCGACGCCCAGTTGAAGATCATCTACTCTTTTCTGAATGACAATACGTCTTGTGAACATAAGTAATGCCATAGCCAAGTCGACAATGACGTCACCTTTAAGGTTGAAGAGCTTGTTTTGAACAACGAGAAGCAGCATGTCCTCGATGTCATTCAGATAAAGTCTTAGAAAGTCACCTTCCATGAACTTGTAAAATTGATGATCTACTCTTCTAACTTCATTCTCCTCCAAATGACCATAACCATACCACTTGTTAACTTTGACATTGGTCACTGCCAAAATTATTTTTGTGGAGTATACATCATGTTTGGACACCATGTTGGTTGCATATCCATAGAATCTTTATCGTTTGGGTCCCCAATGTGAAGTACCTAAAGCAACATGCTTGTCATAAGCTACTTTTATAAGACTCCATAACATGGGAACCATATCTTTAATGCCCTTTAATTCATACTTAGTACCCTTTGTCTTGGTTATTGAAGTTGTATATTTTCTGTTGGTGCTTCCTCCTCTCAGATATTCGAGATCATTGTTAAAGAAGTAATGAGCAGGGAAAATTTGACGACCTCGAGATTCGACCAAAGGTAGAGGTTTGCTTAACCAGTTGATCATTTAGTGCCTTGTAACATTCTTCCATGTTGTATTCGAGTTCCACACAACATTTGCATGTGCCTTTAAGAAGATTATAAACCGGTCCTACTAGGTCAACTTTAGTCAAATTAGTGATCTGCAGACAGTTCATGGCTAATGTAGAGAAGTTGATAGGAGTGCTCATCAACTCATTGAAGGTAGTAAGAAGTGTTCATGCTTTTGCTAGATCACTGAGCCAATTCTATGTTGGTTCATTATCAACTGATTTGCCTATGTTTCATTCAGGATCAGGAGCGGGAGGTCTTTTAGGTTTCTTAAACCAGCCATTCTTTGAAGCATCCTTAATATTAGGTTGTTCATTAGTGGTGCCCATGTCATTTCCTTGATTCTGTGGCATCTCCGTAGCTTCAGCTTCATAAACTGTTTCCTTTGCATGAACAGACTTACCGGTAGATTTTGGCTTTAGCTAAGATGAAGTGTCTCCTTTAGATGAACCAGTTAACTTTGACATTTTGGATGGTTCAGCATCTTTACTTGTATTCCTTTTCTTTAACCCTTGGTCTAATCTAGCAGGAGGGTCTTCATCTCTATCTTCATCATCGCTTCCTTTTCTTTGTTTTTCTTCAGCAACACCGTTGATGTATGGCCCACTTCCATCCGCAAGTATTACTTCAGACGAGCATGATAACAGTGCTATGGCTTTGGGGATGATGTTAAATGCATTGGATGTTGTATGGTCTCGAATAGGGCATGTTCTGATCAAATTCATTAAGTGCAGCCTTATCAGATGATTTGATGGTATACTGAGACTCTTGTTGTTTTGCTGCATGCTCCATCTTGATTTTATAGATATCTGCAGCACTTTTCCTGGAGGTTTTCTGTTTATGTTTGAGCACTTTTTATGACATCTTCTGGAACATGAGTGATCCTTATGAATTCTGTAGTATGTCTCTGGAGCACCTTATGAAGAGCATCTCTCAGACTTGTTCCAATGTACTCTTTTACAACAATTAGAACTTCAGATTTTATTGTTGCAAGAAATGATGTAGAGTGATTAACATTTTTGAGCTCTTTGACTTTATTTTCCAAGTTCGATACTTTAAGATGGATAGCAAAAAGGGTTTTAGATTCTGGAACTGCATGAGTTGAGATTGTAGCTTCAGTACTTATTGGTGTTGGGATTGGTCTTAAATGTGGAGGGATTGGAATGAATGGAGGAATAAATAGAGATATAGTTGTTGCAGGAGCTTCTGTTATGATTTCAGGGATTGACGAGAGACATTGAGGTTCGATTGATTACTGAAACCAAACATGACAATGATGAAGAATAGATCTTTTGTAACTTCTGTTGAAACCTGAAACACCAACATAGACATAATTTCCGACTCTGCAGAATAAATGTTGTCAAGGATGAGGAAAATACTACCATAGTTGGATGAAACAAAACGACTAGAACTTGATGGAGGAGCTTTAGTCTTTTCTTTCTGTGTTGCAGGAGCAGCAATAGTTGTTATTTGAACTTCATCTTAGACTTTAGCACTTACAACCTCTTGATTGATTTCTTCATGCTCAGCATCTACCTTTTCCGCATCAGTTATCTCCTCATCACCCTTTACCTTATCAGCGGGCTCAACATCTTTCATCTCCACATTTACATCATCATACAATTCCTCATTAATACATACATATTCTTCATCATCTACATCCTATGTTTCATCATATGTAGATACATAATCATCAGCAATATGTACGTACTCATCTTCTTGTGCTTCTTCTTCATCATCTGTTTTATTGAGATCAATGCCTCTCGAGACAACATCAGTTGTTAGTTTTTTGTTCCTTTTTCATTTTCATTTTGTGATCATCTTCGATCATCAATCATCTTTACTAACTCCCCAAGACTCATTTTAACTTTCTTGATCTGATGACATAACTTCTAACACATTGGGAACCTCTGGTTTTAAACCAGCTCCTTCATTTGTTTCTTTTGTCTTGCCTTTTGACTCATCAGGAACCTCTGGTTTAGAACCAGCTTTTTCACTTAAGCCACCAGTCTGATGATGGGATCTGAAATCACGTTTACTGGCTTTAATTGCTTTCTTTGTATCAGCTGCAAGCATTGCTGCTCCTAAAGCATATATTACCATGTCGTGAACGTGTTTGGGTTCTATAAAGCTCGAGTTAACTGTTATGGTGTTTTCTTCTTTTTCATAGTAGGGGTATCTCTGATGGTAACACCAGTCTGCCTTCTTCTCCCAGTAGACTGTTCAGTAACTAGATGTTCATGAGTCTCATGAACAAGTCTTGCTGCTTCTTGTTCTTTGGCTTCAGTTCTGCTGATTGATTTTGCTAATTTAAGAGCAACATCAAGATCATCCGGGATAATATTATCATCAGCTTTGAGAGAACTTTCCTTAATATGAGCTATAGTTCTCTTTCTAGCTTGCTTAGGAATGGCATTTCCATTAGCAAAAGCAAGATAAGTTCTGTAATGTCCCTTAGTTTCCGTGACTTCTTAGATATGCATAACATCAGAAATGGTTTGCCCATATACTTGAATTCTCTTCATACTTGGAAACAAACTTTAGCTTCCCATAACAATGTCATTTCTTGAAACCAGCATAAGCAAGTAATTTCTCACGGAAATGGTTTGTCTTTGGAGATGAAGTGTTGGATGATCGCCTTTGTAAACCTAAAGATAGGGCATGCTTGAACGTCTTGCAGTAGTGGTTTGTCTGTTGTCAATCTGGTACATAAAGTCTTCCCAGAGTTCAACTCAACATAGAAACAAATTCTTCTTGTTAGTACATACCCCACATGATTGAACTCTTGAAAGTCAAAGTACCCCTCAACCTTTGATCGATACCTGTAGTTTTCCCAGAACAGACATTTATTAATGATAGAGGCGAAAGTTCTCCATGGTTGACTTATGTGATCAATATACATCTCATTGGATAAAATCCATTCTCCTTTGTAACCAAGTTCTTTGATGAAAGTGACAATTTCTTCATGAGAAGGTGGTTCAACAAACTATTGATTAGGAAGTCTTGGAAAACTTCATGAAAGACTTCTACTCTAACTTTGAACTTCTTCTTGTCAAGCTTGAACTTGTAAGATGAAGAGTCTTTGATTTTGGTGATGGTAAACCAAAATTGATGCATGTAGATCTCAGGGACGTCATCAATGACTAAGAAAGCTTTGTAGCAAGGAGAGATTTTTAGAGTGTCCAGAACAACTTGATACATGGCTTCTTTCTGAGTCTTTGTTGGCTCAATCCTCATGTTGCACTTGCCAATCACAGAACGATCTTCAGGTGCAACTAAAGCATCATTAAGAGCACGTTGGTGAGTAATGAGTGATTCAATGAATTATGCTAAGTAGTAGTCAATAACATTTTTAATATATATATATATATATATATATATAATATAGAAAATATATATATATCACCGAAAAAAACTATCGCATTTTAATTTGTTAATGAGATTGATTTAGATGTAAGACTAGTTATTATAGTAGGGGATTACACAACAAAAAATAAAACATAGAAAGCAGACGATCTCAATAATGTCAACCAAAGGACAAATAAACATTAACATATTAAAGAATTATCACTACAAGCATTCCTATATCACAGTGTCAAACCCCAAAACATGTATAATTCGGCTAAGAACTATGGCAAAATCGGATAGGCTAAATCATATGGCAGAATCGGCTAGGGATCATGGCAAAATCGGCTAGTGTTAAAACATGTGGCAATATCGGCTAGGCTTAGAAAAATTGGCAAAATTGGCCAAGCATTATGATGGTGTCAATATCGGCAAGGAATTTGTGTCAATACCGGCCAGACATTTGTGTCAATATCGGCAAAGCTTTAAGCATGTGGTAATATTAGCCAAGCTTAACCTGTGGCAATATCAGCCAGGCTTAAACCTGTGGCGATATCAGCCAAGCTTAACCTATGGCAGTTTCGGCCAAGCTTTAAGGTGGCAATCTCGGGTAGCAAAAATTGGCAAAATTAGGTAGTTCTAAGATGTGGCAGAATCAGCTAAGCTTAATTTTGAGGCAAAATCGGCTAAGATACAAACTACCTTTTCATTTGAACCACACATGCTTAATTAATTACTAGCACGATTTCTAGCAATCCTAACAACATACGCGGCCCTTTATCACAATTTAATATAAATAGATACCACTTATATGATATTTTGTATGACACATAACCATGACTTTTAAGGCCAAGAATTCCAAGATAGATGTTCTCTTAATATAATAAGCACACCAACACATATAGGAACATAAAACATAGCTTATAACCACAAACCTATGAACTTTTACACATGCTTCTTGATTTTTCAAAGAACACGATCAAAGAATCAACAAGAACTCATTTATATGATAACCCCATTCAAAACTGTTTTAAACGATTATCTAGACCCTTAGTGCAACAAAACCCCTTATCAACCTAGGCAAAAACAGACACTTTTGATTTTCCAGAACCCCAACCAATTCTAGAGGATTTTGAACAAAAAACGAGTGTATTAAGCTATTCCTATTTAATTAAGGTGATGATTAAGGTAGAAAGACACATGTTGTAGTTTTAGCCTTATGGATTGAGAACACATGATATTGACGGTTTCTTGATCTAGCCGATTTTTGATAAGAGAAAACTTATCAAAAATTTGAAGATGGTAAGTGTTCAAAACCGTTGGGGTGGAATTTGTAACAAAACATTATGTTTTTTTGCAAAGTCTACCCTGGTGGGTTAACACTCTGATTAGGTGTCATTTTATACACTTTTTCGGGGCCGTTTAACCCCAAAATCGTGCATATTATGCCCAAAAAGGTACTGTACCAAAATAGGTACTTAATCATTCCTTTTATGGTATTTTGCATTTGGAAGGCATTTGGAGGAAATGCACGTGACTTTGGCTCATTTGGAGAAGAAACGGACAAGACTACAGACCTACACCAACATTGCTCAAGAATTTCTCTACAATGGCTGGAGACGGGGTCACAAGTACAACATGACGCCGTCACAATGCTGATCAAGACGACATAACAAGATTCCATAACGGCGTCAGAGCACACGACCCAACCTATTATCAAGAATATTCTCTTTCATGATGGCGTCACGATTAAAATGCGATGTCGTCACAACGTTTTTCCTATATATACAACCCCGAATTTATGGTTTTAAGTGTGTAACTTTATACTAAAAAGAGGGTACAAACCCTAGTTCATTTAGCAGCTGTCAAGGACGATTTTAGGGCCTAAAAACCCTATTGTACTTCCTTTAACTCATGTTTTAATCAAGTAAGGTTTATTTAATCATTCAATATGTCTATGTATTGTTTGATTCATCTATGTTCTTGCTTTATTAACATGCTAAGCTAAGCCTCCTATTGTGTTTATTTATGATTGTATGAAACCTAGAATGTAGATCTTAGTGATGTTGCTTCTTGTGATGGATGTGCATGTTAGGTCTTAGAAAACCAGCTTTTGTCTGCATAGCTGTTGATATGTCTAGGAAAACATGATTGTGTAAAAAGGATATCATCGGGTAATAGTCTTCATACTACCTTGCCCCCTAATATGGTTGATCTACTCTTAATATATTTCACATGCACTTAGTGTACCCTTAGGGGCCTTGTAATAGTCTTCCTACTACCTTGCTTGTGCGTTGCTCTAACGGAATGCTAAGTAGACGGCGGGATGACTTAGGAAATAATTACACAGATCATCACAAGTGTGACAAGGCAACAATACTAGGAGAAGCAATCTAGGGAGTAATACATGATTAAATAAACACAGTCTTTTATCAAATTGTTATCACCACTAGTTTAGATTATATTTAGTTTAATAGCTAAAACCAAACCTCCTCTCAAATATATGATTTTACTTGCTTTCCATAAAACATAAAAATACAAAATTAATCTTCCCTCAATCCTTTGAATTTTCCTAGGCCGTGATCAAGCTTTCCCAACCTATTCCTCAAGTGAACGATAACTGTTAGAAACATAATTTCACAGTCTAACAAGAGAAGCTCGGTCTTGACTGCTGCCTAGGTGTTATGTAAAAACTACTTGTTGAAGTCTAACGACGACCGCATCAGTTTCATATTGGGTCGTGGCCCGTCAAACTAAGTAAATAGGTTTAGGCTTATCCATTAAGTCCGATAAGTAAACCGTTAAGTAAATAAGCACTCAAAGTATTAGCAAGCTATTAATAAGCTTCAAATAAACCAATCCAAAATCCCAATAAGCCAATTGTGGGTCTTAAGCCACGGTTTGGTTCATTTGTTGGGTCGAACCTCTTTAACTCCTACAGGCCCATTAGTTAAGCCCGATAAGCTAAACAGATATCAAATAAGCTCTTGGTTCTCGAATAAGCTATCAATAAGCCTTTAATAAGCCACGAGTAATAAGCCAAACCATAGGGCTTATGGATTAAGGTCGTGGTTTTGGGCTTTCGGTTGTGGGACGCGGCTTATTAGCCCGTTAAGCATATTTGGGCTTATTTGTTAAGCCAAATAAGCTTAACTCTTTGTCTTTTTAAAAGAAGTCAAGAAATAAGCTAGACAATATATAAGCTGAATATAAATAAGGTAAACAACATTTCCCTTTTGTTTCTTTTGTGGGCCGAAACTACATATAAGCCCAATAAGCTCTTCAAGAGCTTAAAAATAAGCCGAAACATTAAATAAGCATATAGACATAATTTTATTACATAAAAACAACCACAGTCATAAAACTACACTTTTCTTGTCCTTCTTTAATTTATTTTCGAACCATAGCTAAACCCTTTTGGGGGTTATGTAGTTTTTAAACCTTGATTTTTACAAAGAGAGTTGTACATCTCATGTTTATGCATTATAAGGATATCAAAAGTACAAGTTTTATGAAGAATGGTTTACTTACAAGAAATGATGATGAGAAGGTGATTAGAGACTAAATACAATCCAAATGTTGTGTTAAAACTACCCGAATAACAATACGAATCAAACCGTATACAATATATTGATAAAAAGTTGAAAAGTATGAAAGTATGTGTGTGTTTTGTGGCGTTCGAACAAGAGAGACAAGAAGAGAGAATGTGTGTGTTTTATTTTGAATGAATGATGGTAAGAATGAGATAAAAATGAAATGCATAGCTTAATTTGTAAGACTTTCAGTTTTTCGGAAGGCATGCATTCATCATATAATATGTGTGGGGTGGAGGGGTTTCGGACGCATACAAGGCAAGGGGGGGACCAAAATGATCTCAACTTTATTAGGGGCTCATGCAAGGTGGTGGAAAATATCTAGATATTTCCATGCATACATATACTAGTTATTATTCACGAAACACGCAAATACTGAAAACGCGTAAAAACTCCACGAAAAATTCTGAAATTTTAAATATCAACTTAAAACATAAAAACGCGACTATTTTCAAAAGAGCACATCAATTAGAAACCCAAAATTCTCACGGTAACGATTCTCATATATACGCGGGACAACTTCCCGGTTAGACGTAAAAAAGTACACGAAACTCTATAAAATTCCAAATACTGAACGAAAACGGTTAAAATATTGGCCTAAAATTTATGGAGTGTCACATGAATTGGTTTTATAAATTTAAAACTTTAATAATATATTTTTTTAAATAAAATATGCATCAAGTTTTTGGCGCCGTTGTCGGGGAGCTAAAAATTAGTATTAATTTGATTTCTTGTAATTATTCAATTCTTTCTCTAACTTCTAAATTCTGCAGGAACTATGGCGGGAGTAGACATCAATACTCTCACCATGGAACAATACTTAGCATTGCCACAAGAAAACCAGGCATCAGGCGTAGTTAAACCAGAAATCGGAGTCAATGTTAACTTTGAGATCAAGAATCAATTCATGCGAGAATTGAGGGAAGACACCTTCTCCGGGAATAAAAATGAGGATGCCCATGATCATGTTGATCGAGTCCTCAACATTATAAGTTTGTTCAATATTCCCGAAGTATAAAAAGACGTAGTACTGCTCTGTATGTTCCCGTTCACTCTTACTGGATCCGCTAAAAGATGGGTGGATAGATTCACTCTATGAGCTATCAACACTTGGGACCTCCTTAAAAAGGCCTTTATCCAAAGGTATTGTCCGCCATCTAATACTGCTAAACAACTTAAAGACATCTATAACTTCAAATAAGAAAGAGATGATGTAACACCCCCAAAATGGGTCGCAGCGGAATATGATATTTCGATGGTATTACTTCATAGATCAATAGCACAAGATATGAGAACGACCTCTAAAAGAGTCGTTTGAAAACTGATACATTGGATTTCATGAATGGTTTGTTACAAAAGCCCATAGGCTTAAATTGATCAACTTGAAAAGTAAAGATTTCACAACATAACAATATCCAAAAATGTAATGCACGCAAATCTTTGTAGTGATATGACTTCAAAAGACGACCATCCAATGTACCCATGACTTGCACCTTATTGACCTGAGAAACATGTTTAAACTGTCAACAATAATGTGGGTGAATTTATAGGTTTATAAATTAAATGAAGCGGATAGCAAGATTTCCTTATAATAAAGTAATGGATACAATATCACAAAAATGTATTACGATATGCGCTAAGCTCATGACACCAAAGCTAAACAATGTATGTATATCAAATACATATAAATGATGATGCCCATTGTAGATGTTCAACCCGTAACATCTATGAGTCTGAAATGGTATACGTTCGTCGTTCCCGGCCAACCGGTAAACTAGCAAGCGCTACTTGCCCGAATGGGGATGTTAATTCCTAAATAGATATGTTCATAATATTCGCGCTCACATAATGCAATTAACAATTACATATATGCAATTAACAGTTCATGATGATGGCCATAGTGGGTTATAGCTACTTAGGCAAACTCGTAATATTTGAATTAAAATGTACTTGCATCCATTTTGTAAAATAAACATGATCTCATCCTCGAGATTTGATAAATAATTGAAAAGTATAAAACTCACATCAAGTACTGATAACGGAATAGCAAGGTAGTGGCATAAAAAATGATGCAAAAGACTTTATCCGCAACCTATGTAAAAATAATACATATTTACTAAACGGAAAATATAAAGCTAAATACTTGCAATCTCGTCCCTAGTGTGTGCTTGAGCTCCATTTAAAATGATGATGTTTGAAAACAATTTCTCATGTTAAAATGGTCAACTTTATTGGGTCAATGCGTTCAAAATATAAGTATGCAAGTTACGACATCGGACTTTTTGGAAACTAGGTCACCTATACTCTAAAACATTAGTTCGGTCCGGCCCTTGGTTTGGTCTCTAAGTGCGTCAATTAATTAGACGAAATGTTGGCGTTTAACAAATTGAGTTAAGTGTAAATATAATTAAGTTTTAATATTTGACGACTTGGAGTTTTACAATATAATTACGAATTCGTTAGTTAACGATAATGAAAAATAAAAATACATTTGACATCTCAGCTAGGTTATCTATAACTTTCATCTTTTAAGTTTTGTCCAGCGAAGTCGTTTAATAGGTTAAAAACGGGGCTAAACATGTGCGTGTCACTAGGCTAGTTTTCAGACTTAGAAAAATAAATGGGTTGTAATTCAGCATGTGCTGACTGTGAGGTCAGTGTTTTGGCCTTAGTTTGCGACCTCATTACCCAACGTTAGGACGAGACGAAAACACCTTAATAAACTAGGACATGTTTACTTTAAGTCACCTTTTATAAGTTTAGTGTGTCGGTGTAAAACCTAAAAATCTCAACAAGTGTAAAATTACCAAAATACCCCTAATTCAAGAAAATCCATAAAAGCTTAAATAA
>BQNB010114533.1:0-21735 GCA_026074375.1 Tanacetum coccineum
GCTAAACGAAACATTTAAAAATTCAAAATACTACACGGAAACGGCTAACTTGTTGAACGGAAAATCTCGGGTTGTCACAGCCTCTTCCAAAGTTGGAAGAGGCTATATATATTACTTACAATATACCGGGTATTCGTACCCGACTTAAAACCGAAAAACGTACTATTAATTATTAAACTACGAGCTATAATAAACAGTAAAATACACGGGGTGACCGAGTCTTTTTCTAATATCTAACAAAGAATCTCTCATTCCTCGAACTTACTCATACTCAAATGATTCTTGAACTTGCAGACCGATCGACTACTAGTCCATTCGGTATTGCCGAAGATGTCTTTGTAAAAGTAGGGAAGTTCCATTTTCCGGCCGACTTCGTAGTCGTTGAATATGTTGTTAATCCTCGGGTTCCCTTGATTCTCGGGAGACCCTTTTTGAGGATGACACGTGCTTTGATCGATGTTTACGGTGAAGAATTAACTCTTCGAGTTGATGATGAAGCCATAACCTTTAAAGTTGGTCAAACTTCAAGATACTCCTACAATGATGCGGAATCAGTTAATCGAATCGATGTCATCGACGTTTCATGTGAGGAGTATGCTCAAGAAGTGCTCGGATTTTTAGATAGTTCTACGAGTGGTAATCCCACTCCGTCTTTAGATCCTATCCTTTCTACTTCTTTCCCCTCTCTCACTCCTATTGAAGGAGGTGACTTCATTTTGGAAGAAATAGAAGCTTGTCTTACAAATGATTCAATTCCACTGGGAATTGATGATGCCGACTTTGATCCGGAGGGAGACATTCGTCTACTTGAGAAATTATTAAATGATGATCCATCATCTCCTCTCCCTCCGAAAGAACTTCATTTTGAGGAAATTAAAACGATTAAATCTTCTATTGATGATCCTTCGGAGCTTGAGCTTAAGGATTTACCATCTCATCTTGAATATGCGTTTTTAGAAGGAACCGATAAATTACCCGTCAAAATTTCTAAAGAACTAAAAGATGAAGAAAAGGCCGCCCTTTTAAAGGTTCTTAAGTCACACAAACGGGCCATCGCATGGAATATCTCTGACATTAAGGGTATAAACCCTCATTTTTGTACTCACAAGATCTTAATGAAGGACGATTTCAAATCGGCGGTTCAACATCAAAGAAGGGTGAATCCAAAAATTCATGAGGTTATCAAAAAGGAAGTTATCAAACTCCTTGATGCTGGATTGATTTACCCTATTTCTGATAGTCTGTGGGTGAGTCCCGTTCATTGTGTGCCTAAGAAGGGTGGCATGACCATAGTTGAAAATGAAGATAATGAATTGATACCTACTAGGTTAGTTACGGGATGGCGCGTTTATATTGATTACCGAATGCTTAATGATGCTACTCGTAAAGACCATTTCCCATTACTTTTCATGGACCAAATGCTAGAACGTTTAGCAGGGAACAAATACTATTGCTTTTTAGATGGATTTTCTGGATATTTTCAAATTCCCATTGACCCGCAAGACCAAGAGAAGACCACCTTCATTTTCCCTTATGGGACGTTTGCCTACCGACGTATGCTTTTTGGTTTTTGTAATGCTCCGGGCACGTTCCAAAGGTGCATGATGGCCATTTTCCACGACATGATCGAGGAAACAATGGATGTCTTCATGGACGATTTCTCGGTCTTCGGGGATTCTTTCTCGTCATGCCTCTCCCATTTAGACAAAATGATAAAACGGTGCGAAGACACTAATTTAGTTCTAAATTAGGAGAAATGCCATTTTATGGTAAAAGAAGGTATTGTTCTAGGACATAAGATTTCAAAGTCCGGGATTGAGGTCGACAAAGCTAAAGTTGATGTTATAGCTAAACTCCCTCATCCGAATTCTGTCATAGGCGTTCGAAGTTTCTTAGGTCACGCCGAGTTTTATCGTTGATTTATTCAAGATTTTTCTAAAATTACCCGACCGATGACCCATCTTCTTGAAAAGGAAACCCCATTTATTTTTTTGAAAGAATGTATTGAAGCGTTTAATATACTTAAAAAGAAGTTAACCGAAGCCCCGATTTTAGTTGCCCCCGATTGGGACCTACCATTTGAAATTATGTACGACGCTAGTGATTACGCGGTAGGTGCAGTCTTGGGGCAACGTAAGACCAAACATTTTTAGCCTATACACTATGCAAGTAAGACCATGACGGATACTCAAGCACATTACACGACAACAGAAAAAGAATTAATAGTCGTGGTGTATGCTTTCGAGAAATTCTGGCCTTACTTAGTCTTATCAAAGACCATAGTGTATACGGACCACTCGGCTCTCAAGTATCTTCTTGCTAAGCAAGAAGCTAAACCGAGATTGCTCCATTGGATTGTCCTACTCCAAGAATTTGATGTCATTATTCATGATAAAAAAGGAGCGAAGAATCTCGCGGCCGACCATTTGTCTAGATTAGAAAATCCTCATCAAGGTGATCTCGAGAAAAAGGAAATTAATGAAACATTTCCTCTCGAAACCCTCGGAATGATATCTTTTCATGGTGATTCTAGTACCCCATGGTTTGCTGACATTGCAAATTACCATGAAGGAAATTTTGTAGTGAAAGGGATGTCGTCCCAACAAAATAAAAAATTCTTTAAGGATGTTAGACATTATTTTTGGGACGACCCCTACTTGTTTAGAATTGGTGCGGATTAAGTGATTAGACGATGTGTTCATGGCCAAGAAGCCGTTGATATCCTCACGACTTGCCATAATAGACCCACCAGGGGACATCATGGTGCGAATTACACCACTAAAAAAGTCTTTGATTCCGGTTTCTATTGGCCGACGATTTACCGCGATGCCAACGACATGGTTAAGTCTTGTGACTCATGTCAACGTCAAGGCAAAATCTCGCAAAAAGATGAAATGCCTCAAAACGCAATTCAAGTATGCGAGATCTTTGATGTATGAGGCATCGATTTCATGGGCTCATTCCCGTCTTCTCGAGGGAACAAGTACATCCTCGTGGCCATTGACTACTTGTCTAAATGGGTTGAAGCAAAAGCGCTCCCCACTAATGATGCTCGAGTTGTCGTTAAATTCTTAAAATCTATTTTTGCCCGATCTAGAACTCCTCGTGCTATAATTAGTAATCGCGGTACCCATTTTTACAATGACCAATTCGCGAAGGTCATGCTTAAGTATGGAGTTACCCACCATCTTTCTACTACGTATCATCCACAAACAAGTGGACAAGTGGAGGTTTCAAATCGTGGTTTGAAACGTATCTTAGAAAGGACCGTAGGTGAAAATCGTGCTTCATGGTCCGATAAGTTAGATGATGCTTTATGGGCCTTTCGTACCG
Organism: Tanacetum coccineum; assembly: GCA_026074375.1. Classification (NCBI taxonomy): domain Eukaryota; kingdom Viridiplantae; phylum Streptophyta; class Magnoliopsida; order Asterales; family Asteraceae; genus Tanacetum; species Tanacetum coccineum. Next base: position 3,334 of record BQNB010114533.1, read on the forward strand.
CTTTCAAAACACCCATCTGGTGCACTCCTTATAAGCTCGTGTACGGAAAGGCTTGTCATCTTCCTATTGAACTTGAACACAAGGCCTATTGGCCTTAAAACATTGTAATTTTGACCTTAAGACCACGGGTGATCACCAAAAAGTTCAAATGAATGAATTAAATGAACTCTAGGATCAAGCTTACGAGAACTCTTTAATCTACAAAGAGAAAACAAAGAAAACTCATGACTCCAAGATTAAGAACCGCGTTTTTAACGTTGGTGATCGGGTTATTCACTTCAATTCTCGATTAAATATTTTCTTGGGCAAGCTCTGTTGGACCGGACCGTTCACCGTTGTTCAAGTTTTCCCTTATGGAACCATCGAGTTATCTCAAACCGACGGACCAAATTTCAAGGTGAACAGTCATAGACTTAAACACTATTTTGGAGGGGACATACCACCAGGGGACACATTCCACCGGTGGTGTCTCCCAGGATCTCACCAAACTTTCCCCATGGACCCACCTTTATTCGGGGACGAGTCAGAAGCTCGTGACTCAGTTAACAAAAAACAAGCGCTTTGGTGGTGGCAAACCCATGTTATCCTTAGTTAGTAAGATAGTTAATATTAGTATTTAATTATGATTAAGTGTGATGTGAGGAGGCTCGCTCTTTCCTTTCCTTGTGTTTCGTGTTTTGTGATTATATGTCCAGGATTGCTCGGATTTTGAAGCCTCTCGTGCTCAGTGGTTTTGCTCCATCGTTCACTCATTTCTCTTCAATCCTTGCATGCTTATATATGGGAAATCTGATATCCTAGATCTTTATTGATTGAACGTTTATCATTAGCATAATTAATTATAACGGGCGGCTAGATTGATTAGAGACCCAATAATATTTGGATTTATGCCTTGAAATTAGGTATGGGGTGATAGTCTCACATTGAAGGACAATGTGTGCTCTAAGTATTGGGGGGATGGGATCTTTAGAATCTTAACTTACATTTGCTTGTCTTCACGATAATACCGGTTTTTCCACTAAAAATATATGTTTCTATGCCAAAATTAAATTTTTTCAAAAATAGACAATAATGTTTAGGAACGGGTAGTTTGTTCTTTTTAAGGAATTAATTTTGACTTGATCGAGCATATTGCGCTCTAGCTTGCCCCTTAACTTATATAAATTTAAGCTTTTGCTAGTCTTTTATACAAGAAGCTTTAAAACGCGAATTCTAGCTTGAAAAGAGCGAGGTTTGCAAGGATTCCGTGATTGACTTTATATATGTAAACGCTTGTTTTATTAGACTAAGCCATTATCTTTTTATTAACAGATTTTAATTGTTAGCGAAAGAACAAAAAAAGATGATTAGAGTTTTATATAAGTTAAGATGCTTAAAAATGGTAGGTAGTTGGTTCTCTTTAGAAGGCATTATAGAAAGTTAATTGTGCTTTCATGCTCCCTTTAGCTTAATTTAACATTAATAATTGTTGTATAATAAAGTTACTTTTGGTTTTGCGATTTTAGTTTAATCCAGACTCTCGTAGAGATTCCTTTGGATGGAAAAAAGTTAAGGTACACATCGAGGTTTTGTTCAAGTAATGTATTGCAGTGTTGTAAGGAAGTAAAACTCCTGGACTATGTCGGCTCGACCATACCGATGTGACAGTTGTTAAAAGACCACAAGACTTGAAATTTGGCTATAATACTAACAGTTTATGTAATAAACCGCAATGCCAAAATAAGTCCACTACTCTTGCCGGCTCAAACGATATGGTCGTCGGTTAACTGGGTGGAGGTAATTAATTATAATATAATAATAACATATGGGTCGTAAAAGTTTACTGCCTCTTTTCGGCTCACAAAAACGATGTGCAGTCTTTCCTAAAGTAGGCTCACATAGTAATAATCCGAGACTGATAAAAGTTTGCTGCATCTTGCACGGCTCACAACCGATGTTGACCTTCAAAAAGGTAAGGATCACCGAGGTTCGAAATAAGACTCCATGGACCATGGTTGGCTCGCATACCGATGTGGCAGTTGTTTAAAGGACCGATGTTTAATAATGTTGCAATAGTAATAATAATAATAATAAAGCCAAATTTTGACTCCGAGGTTATCTAATAAAGCTTCCGTCTCTGGACTCGTAGTTGAGTTGTTTCAGATGAAATAAAAAGGATAACCCCTAAATCGTGAAATTACACCTTAATGTGGCACCTTATTCTCACCTCTATCGTCTCTTAGAAAAGGGTTTTCTAATTATTGTGGTTCTATACCGTGTTATTTTATGTAATAGAGGGAACATTAATTTATTTGTCATTCAATATTAATAATAAATATATTAAGGGATGTAGGAATAAGGGCATAACTGAATAGCAGGAAAGTAGTTATGCATACGCAATTGCACTCTAATGAGTAGTGTTTAGCATCTTAAATAGACATTAAACCCCTCAATCGAATTCCGTATTTATGCACCTTCCCGGTCCCTTTGTGGACAGCCCAAGCTGAAGAAAAAAATTAAGGACGATGAATTTAACCTTTTAGTGTTTCTTGTTTTGTGACCCTTTAAATTATAGTGTATGATAATAATAAATGCATAAAAATGGTAAAACGGGGGCTTATCAAAACTATTGATTTTTGAATCCCCTTAGATGAATGCTTAGCCACTTTTCGATCGTAATTAGTCTAAGGGGGTTGGAAATTTTTGGTTTTTCTAAAAGTGTATATTTATGACCATTGCGTGAGGACATGCAATAGCTTAGTATGGAAAGATTTTGTATGTTGCTTAAATACACATACCTTTTACCTTAATAAAACGAGCTAAAAAGGACCAATAATGTAACGAAAATGACATAAAAAATGCATTTTGTATATGTGTATTTTGTGATTTGTGTTTCTGCACGGTACGGTAGATTTTAAATAAATAAGGACAAAAAACCGAAGCCAATACGGACCAACACAAGCACCTAGGGATAGAAAGAGGTGGAAAACGAAGCCGAAGGGCACTATAGATCCTTAATGGCTCAACCCATACATTTATTGGACCGGGTCAGACCCCCTGAATTTTCAAAATGTTTGTCTATACTAATAAGCCTTAATTAAAAAGCCCAATATCTTGTGTAAGACATCCCGCTCCGATAATGAGACAAAGAGTTACGTTATGGTGTCATATGAGAACATATAAACGCAAGCGGAAGACTTTATTAATTAAAAATACCAAGTCATAAAACAAAATGACTTCCAACAGTATTAAATTCCAACAAAGTCAAATGAAAGAAATCTTCAAAAGGAAAGGTATTAAAACATAAATCCAAATCCAAAAGGGTTCTTCTAAAGGTGGTCCTCTAAAAGCTCCTACTCTCAACACATCATATATATAGACTTCTGTTTTTTTACCGCTTACAGCACTGCCAGCTAGATAAGAAAAGCGGATGAGTAAACGCTCAGTGAACATATATAATAACAGTAACGATAATTAAAACGAAGAATATGAAACGAAACGGAATATTACGAGAAACCTGCCAAGATATGGCCATCGACTTATAATAGAACAATGAATAGTGATAACGAGTATCAAAGAATGCCCACGAAGCTCCACAAACAAATGTCTAAAGCATGCACTGCGTAGACCCCTATAACTAAATTAATCAGTTAGGTCATAATCAAATGTACACAGGTATGCTTTTCCTCCTGATGTATACCAAATGTGATATAGGAGGTATAGTGCAAACACACAAAGCATTCATCCGGACTGAACGGCAACAAGAGTACTAGGATGATCCATACGCTCCCTGCTCAAAACAATGTTATATCCATATCACTAGCACTATGGCGAGTGTACGAAATTTGTAATGTTAAATCATAATAAGCTGTAACATACTTAGGGAAAGTTGTCGGACGAATCCACACCGCCACAGATAGTGTCATGCCATTGGTGCATCAATGACATGGTCATGGTACCTCCATGACTAGATACAAATAGCTTGGGCAAGATTAAAGCAAACTGAATAAGATACTAGTAATCAACTCAAGATAACGGATTTAACATCATATCCAAACGAAGATCAACAGAATCATTATTGCAAATATTAAATCAAACGGAATATCAAATGAATCATGAGAATAGACAACAAATCAAATGGAGTATCAAATGAATATCAAATGAATCATGAGAACGGATAATAAATCAAATGGATCAAGTAGCTAAAGAAATGAGAATCAGGTCATGAGATGTCCTTACTAAACGGACAGAATATCTGTACGAATAACGGAACGAATGAAACAACTGGTATATCATAACAATATACCAATAGTAAAGAGAAAAGGGTAAGGAATATCTATACGAATAACGAAATGGACTAAAGAACCTATAAATCGTAATAATAGTAAAGAGAGGTATGTATCAAGAATATCTTTACCTTAACGAATAAGCAATCGGAGAGAGCGAACACGAAGACAAAAGGTCAAAACCTCTTCACTGAATCTACACAAATCCATGATTACATATTATTATATATCTTATATCATAAGTTTTATCACTTGATCTTACCATAAATAAAGTTTACTTGACTTAATTAATGTTTCCAAAATTTTTAGATTTTGACTACTTATTTAAAGGTAAGTTTCCATACATAAATGACCCATAAAAACATCTTCTAAAACTACACCAAAAATTACAGAGGTTTCTACATATGTCTAATACACCCATGATCATTGGTTTGATTTATTTCCATGTTTAAGTATCCTTTTGACCCTTGTTACCCAAAACTGACCCGAATTTTGACATGGGAGAACCTTTGAAAAGTTGACGCATATTTACCATACTTAGACAACTCAGAAAAATCTCAAAATAATCATGGGGGTAGCTAATATCATGAAGATTAACCCACTTAAATTTCAAAGGCTAATTCTTTATGGTTTGAGAACTAAAAATCAAATACTACAACTGAATTTTTCGAATATAAATCCCAGATTCGACACTTAATCTTATAAAATCTAAAAATCAACCTTCCCGATCTCCAATTGACATGAGGCCGGATTTTCCAAAAACTAGATTCATTGAACTTCACCTTAGGCTCAAGAATTATGTCAAAACCAATTTTTATCATTAAGATATACCCCGTTGAACATGACCTAAAATTCTGCCTAGAATTATTAACCATGAAAACCTTAATTAACACCCATTAAAACCAACCCTAGGGTTTCTAATCTTGCATTTTTATTAATAACATCATTAATGGCCATCTAGGGTTTCAAAACATGCAATTAAACCATTTTAAATTAGATTAACCCTAGAGAAATTGACAAGAATATAAACACTTTATTTCTTACAATCTTTTAGGTTTTATATGTAATCATGGTGACACAAGAATGAAACAAATTAAGACTTACCTATGGAATGAGGGAGGAGTACAAATCAAACACCAAGAACACACCAAAGATTGAAGATCAAACCACACCAAGATTACTCAAAAACACCTAAACCTTCTTCTTGCTTGAAACTTTGATGGAAGAGTACACAAAATTATGGAGTAAGAATTTTGAGAGAATGATGAGAATGGGAGAGAGGGGGCCGAATTTATAAGGATGGAGAGAAGGGGGGACAAAATCTTTTATAACTTTAAAAAGATTACACATGTTTATCTTAATCCCTTTACACTCTTTTCCTAAATAAGTTTCATTACAAAAATAAAAGATTTTGGTGTATAATCACCTATAGGGGGCCGGATTTAAGAGATAAGGAGGGGGAACAAAATAATTTTTTTTCCATTTTTAAGATTGCACAAAATACTTACTAAAACCTTTTAATGCTTATCCCTTAAAATAGGTTCTTTTAACAAAGGAAAGTAAATATACAAAATAATCAAATTACAAGATATATTTTTTTTAAATGGCCGGCCATATATGTACATATATATATTTTATATATTTCAAAAAAAACAAATACCTTATGTTATATCTCTATAATTTCCCAAAATTATAACCTAAGATTTTAATTTTAAATACTTATTAATAAATTTTAGATTATATTCAAAATTACCAATATGAAATGAAATTCAAATTTTTGAATTTTACACCTTGTCCATTAATCCTAAATCTAAATCCCATACGCTGGCCTAAATCCATAAAACAAAGCCCAAACCAATCCCCATCCTTATTCATAACCCAAGTCAAAAAAAAAACATTTACTATTCCCCTTTCCCTCCCAATTTCACTTTCACACGCAGGGGACGATTACCAGGGTAAATCAATATCACCTCCACACACTCTTGAGCTTCTAGAAGATCTCTCTGACGTGTCTGACACTACTCAAGGCCACGCTCGCAATCCTCTACTCTCCCATTGGCTGTGAATGCGTGGAGGCTAATCAAGGGCTCAGATTGGATTTGTTGGATTGAAGGGATGAGATTGAAGGCTTAGGACGCTCCTAGAGGTTCTGGATCCTTCCCCTCCTCACTATAAATAGAGGAGGCCCCACACAGCTTAAGATGGTCTAGTTTTTAGATTATTTTAGTTTTTAGCTTAATTTTGTAACCTTTAGCTTATTATTATTGTATGTTCTTACCAAGCTTTGTAACTTTTTTTTATTAATAAAATTGCAAGTTCACTTTTAAATCCTGTATTCTGAAATCTATTTTACTTATTATGCAAATTTAGCTTAGAATGTTTTGTGATATCACCTAATTAGCTAATAGACTCTTTATTATCTAAATAAGCTAGTATAAACTCAGTTAAGCTCTCTAAGGCTTAACTGATTAAGCTACTCAATCAAACCACCCTCAAAATTACCTCAGCTTATTTGGATGATAAGCCAATTATGGATGGGCTTATGGACAATACCAGCTTATCTCTGATAAGCTGGAGCTTGTAGACAAGCTCCTTTGAGCATTTATGATCTTTGTTTGAGCTAGGATCAAGGTACTTCTCCTTTTCTCATTTTATAGCTTAATTTTCTATTTTAGCTTATTGTAGTGCTTATTTACTGCTTATTATTGCTTAATCCTGCTTAATATAACTTATCATTGCTTATTGTTGTTTGCTTTTTGATTAGATCTCATTTGTCTTAGTTTTTCATTAAAACGGCCTTAAATGCCATATTATAGCTTCTTGTTCTAGCTTATTGTTTACTACTTATTTGTGGTAGAGTATTGCTAATTTGTGCTTAAAAATCCTAGTTCTTAACTTGTTTTTAGGTTTAACAGCTTATTTTAATCTGTCTTGGTCTAAAATTGGTTTTAAAAAGTTTAAAGGGGTGTTTGGGTTAAGCTTTAAAATGGGTCATATGAGGTTCAAAATCTTTTCTAGTTATCAATTCAGTTTCAATTAGCTTTTATTAAGCTTATGATTTAGTTTTTAAAAGCCTAAAAGTAGTTTTGTTAAGTTTTTATTTTGTTTGATCAAATTCTAAGTCTGCTAGTGCTAATAGCCTTCATAACTATCTCAATCTTTGATCTATAAAAATAAGATTTGGGTGTAGTGTTTTTGTGATCAACATGAACTCTATTTACATGGTTATGCAACTGTTTTGAAGCTATTTACCCTTTAGAAGGTTTTTAATCAAAATTAGTTTAGTAGTAGTAATTTCTAAAGAGTCTTTTTATGAAGATCAATAGGGGTTACAATTTAGTTTAATCTTTGTTAAAATTAGCTTATTGTAGTATAAGCTTCATTTGTTTTCAGTTATTAGTGTGTCAAATGAGTTTTAGAGTCTTAAAATTGTGTCTGCAAGTGTCATATATTTTCAAAAAGCCAAAAATATACTAGTGTAGTCTGCCTGTTTTATGTCTCTTTTTCTAGCTTATTTCATTAGCTTATCTGCTTAAATATTGCTTATCTTTGTTATTTGAGTCCTAGTCTTTATTTGTTTTTAATTCATAGCTTTTTATGATTGCTTAATGGTCCTTAAATTTGAGCTTAAAAAGTGGAAAAAGTCTACAAAATAGTTTTTAAGGTCTGCTGTCTCAATAGCTTTTTAATACTTTTTAGCTTAAGTGTTTGCTTATTTCCTGTCATTAAGTGCTTATTAGGTGGTCTATTTTATCTGTTTTTAGCTTAAAGTCATTTCCTAGTGCTTATTAGGTCTTTAGCATTAGCTTAAAATCTGTCAAAAAGCCTTTTAAGTCTTCATTTGTGTCAAAGCTGTTTCAATATTTGTAGTGCTTATAAGCCTAATGTTTTAGCTTATTTATAGATCTAAGTGCTGATTAGGTCTAGGACTAAGCCTGTTTTAGCTTATTTAGGTTTTGTAATTGCTTATCGAGTTTTTAAATAGCCAATAGTTTAGCTATTAATCATTAGTTAATATAAGCAAAACCATCTATTTTAAATAGCTTTTTCATAGCTTAAAATTAAGTTCTTGTAAAAGTCCCTTTTTAAAAGTTGCTTATTTTAGCTTGTTCTTTAACTGTTTTTAAAAGAATAATAAAAAAAATGTTTTTCAAAAAGGTAAGGTCCAGGACTTGAACCTGTGACCTTGCCTTCACGCACACACACTCTTACCATTGCGCCCTTGGGTCTTTTCTGTTAGACCCTTGGGCCACTTGGTTTATAAGGTTGGTTTTCAGTTTAAGCTTATAAGCTTATTCACCTGATTTCTAGCTTATATCAAGAGCTTATCTGGTTTTTCTTTTTACAATTATCTTAGTAATAGTGTTAAGTACTTTCAGTAATTTTTTGGAATTTTTATAAAATAGTTTAGCATTTTTAGTATTATTTTTAGATTAAAACTGTTTTTAATTCATAATAAATAAAATAAAAGTCAAAAAAAATATAATTCTTTTTTTCTAAAATTATTTTTAATCATTTAGGACATTTAGATTAGAAATTTGAATTTTTAGGCCTTAAATTTGATTCACTTGCTTAATTAGTCGCGTTTTAAGATTCGCGTTATCGTTTCGTGCTTTAATCTTTAATTGCTTTAGTTGTTTGCTTGCCTTTACATGTTTTTGCGTTTCATTAGTAGAAATAGAATCCAAATCAAATCTTGACTATTCAAATCACGCGATCATAAATTTAAACGAGATTTTCAATTCATGCTTCGTCATGATACGACTCGGGAAGTTTGGTCATCACTTTTTCTAAAGTGATTTTCATTTCTTAACGGAATACTTCTCTTATTATTTGGAATTTGGTATTCTAGTTATATATATATATTATGTATTATATATGTTATTTTGCCCGAATCAAAATTTTTGGCGCCGCTGCCGGAGATGTGTGTATCGAATATCGCGTTGAAGTTTGAAGATTAGTGTTTTGAAGACCCTTCCTCGTGAAGTTATCGTTTTGTTATTTTCTTTTATATAAAAATAAAAATACAAAAATATTTTATTTTTCTACATGTTGTACAAGTCAAGTTGATAAGACTTTGTGAATATATAACACATGTGGGATTGCAAAACATAAATATCTTTGTATACACATCACCATATCCGGCCATATATGTATATATATGATGAAATTTTGTAAATTTTGAGTATTAGGTATAATTGTGGGTATTTGTTGAAGCGTAGAAAATTTTTGGTGGTTCCGGGTATGCCTAAACGTATTTTATCGCAAAACGTAAACACTTTAACCAATAAAAATAAAATGAACAAAGTTAATAATTATCCTCAAAATAATTACTTAACACTTGCCTGATGTAAACATTTAATTATTTGATGCCCGTTTACATTGAACGATAATTTTTTAGCTTACACGATTTAACTTAACGATTACGATTTAAAAGCAAACGCGTACAATACTAAAAATAAATAGTGAATTTATTGACGACGTATAATGACCCTAAAACACGGGGTGTTATATTATTTTCGCAGGTTCTTAATTACTTGCATAGTTAGCACTTAGAGCATCCCACTGGGTCCTTTGCGGTCTCGTCATCATTAAGATTTTATGCATTACTTTAACGTTCAATGTGAACTTAAAACTTCTTTTGTTTGTATTGTGTACTACTAAAACTTGTCTTTGATAAACTTTAATTATCGAACATGAAGTTTCCAAATGACTCATGTAGAGGTTGTTCTTTATGACTTGTGTCTTTTTGCTATGAAATCACGCCCCGATTACCTTTCTGCTGTGATATTTTGGTGGTGTGACAATTTATGCCAGAGTAATATCTACATTTGAAATCGAAAACAACCGTTATATCTGGGAAAATGTTGTTGTGATAGTAGCTTGACTGGTGAGATCTTATGAAAGTGCAAATTGGCCAATTTAGATAAGTTTTTGAATTTTTTTGAGCATTTGTGTTTTAAGGTTACGGTTGGTGATATGTCTATTTATTTATTTATTGTGGTTTTTGTTGTATTTCATTTGAGTGCAACTTTTAGTATCACAGGTTCTTTATTCATTGCTAACTCAACACATTGTTGTGGTAGGTTGCTTCACCGATTTGTTGGAGTTAGGGGGCAAATCACTTATAGATTTTGCTGCTAATCTAAAACCAAGTTTTCTAAAATATAGGACGAAATGTGGCCGATGCTCTATATTGTTATACCAAAATGGTTACGCTAATGCGGTATTTATTTGTTACTTTTGTTTGGGCTTCTTTATAAGTGATGATTTCTTTTCCATTGTCATATTCAGTTTGAACTTAAATTCAGTTGTGTAGGTTTTATAGCGTATGTGTAGTTATTAGTGTATTTATGCTAAAATAACATCTTAGAATGAAATTGGAAACGACTGTTATATTTGTAAAATTGCTCCTGTCAGTCTGTCACATTCGCCTAGTTACTGAACTTTATGTAAAAATTTCTTGTTAACTGATCTAGATTAAATTTTGCAAGTTTCTAAACATTTGTAGGTTACGGTTAGGTTTCATGATATGGTTGTTTGCCTATTCATTGCGGGTTTTCCTAAACGCATTCGAGCGTGTTCAGGTTTAGAAATGGCAAAATCTTGACATCTTATTATATCTGTGTGTGCTCAATATCTATTGTGTTGGATGTTCATTCGTTGAATCGGAGTGGTTGTGCAAGTTTTGAAAAAAATACACAAAGGCATGTTATGTTACAAAACCATACCTTTTTTCAAGGCTACTCAATGTTTCTATAAATTCGTATGATATGTGATGTTTAGGTCTAGGAACGCAAAATTTTTGACAAGGTGTTGTGTACATGTATGCTTGATATTTGTTGTGGTGTGACTTGCTATTTTTTATACTTTTTGAAAGTCCCAATTAACACGTCTATATGGAATTATGCAACACTAATGAAAACAAATAACACAAGGTATAACTTTTCAATCATGTAATGCTTTATTGATATAAATAAAAGAATTACAAAGTGTTATGGATCACACTTGTTGAATGACAATGTAAGGTTACCCTTTAAACAAGTAAACTTGACAGGTTATCAAGTTTACAAGCGAACTTATATAGATCCACTGATAAGATCAGCTGACTATCTTGTAAGTTTGACAAAGCAGTAAATGCACTATAATAACGACAACAATATAAGTGATAACATTTACTACTTGAGACATTCTCTATTTATAGTGATACGAGGTTGCTTCGTGAGTGGAGGTAGGCGGGACGTGTCAAGAATCCTATGGTGGAAGTACGTGTATTTAATGCACGTCCATTCTTGGAAACATCCTGCCTATACTTTTATGAACAGTTCTGCTAACTGTTCACAACTTTCACAAACTCGTTCTTAGGTGTACTTTAATTCGAAAGACACTTTGTCCCATCATTTTGCTTTATCAAATTGTCCTGCCTAAACACACTTAGAGATAAGTATTAAGTTTAGCTTGCTTATCTTCAAAGGGTAATAAGATTATTAGGGTATTGCCACCCCTAACACTCTTAAACCTTCAGCGTATTCCATCTACATATAAGATGATATCCATCCCAGCTGACGAGTATGTCTTCAAGTAATCTTTGACTTCCTTGACGATGTCTCTGACTTGAATACATCCGAGGTTGCTCGTTGAAGCTATACTTCAGTGAGTCCTTTCGTTGCTCGCTGATGTCCATCAGCAAGTCTTCAACACTTAGTCTAATTTCTATTTAAATCTAGGCAAAGACAATTGGGCACTCAGTTGGCCCAACACTCTCTCCCTATTTGAATATAAATTATGCTAAATAAAATTATTGTAATTAAATATAGAACTTATTCTTAAACACAATTAACAAGGAAATTAACAAGAAATTCATTCATTTATTACATTACATTTCAGTCTATACCATCTAGATTCTTAGCTATAATTTTCTTAGCTTGTACAAAATCAGGCCTCGACTGTATCTTATAGATCAGCACATCATACACTTGTTGGGCATATTTAGAGTCAACATTAATCAAGTTCTGAATCCTAATCAGCTGAGTGGTACTGGCCAGATGATACTCATTTCTACGTTGAAAGACCAGATCAAATAATCCATTGTACAAGAAGATCCTAGCTTCAGGTTCTTTTATCACAAGTCCAACTTTTCCAATAACTTCTTCAGGGAGGGACAAGTTCCTCTGCATACCATCCACCATAATGTTTTCTTTGGCAAACACTTCATGAAGCACTTCAGCCTTTCTCTTCCTTCTCTTCTCCACTAGAGGAAGTTCAAATGTAGTGAGTTTTGGCGGGGGAGGAATGCCAAGTTTCCCAGCTGTGGTTGCCACCTACTGAAACTTTGCCTTTAAATTCTTTAGTAGCTGATCATTGGTAGCATTTTGTTTCTTAGATGCTAACGCATGCAATTCTAGCCATTCACTGAATCCCAGCATCGTGAGTAAAATTTGTCATATATTTTGAGGTTTAATGGCTGATTGTTCCTTGTGATTCTCATTGTAGCAAGCTTTGAAGACTCATTAATTCTGAAGCCATTATTTTTGAATGATGAGAGATTTTGCTTTTGTTTGATGAAAGAGTTTTGGGAGAGATGATTAAGATTATTTTAGGGTTTTGATTATGTGAAAAATGAAAAGTGTGTGTGTAAAAAATGATAGTTTATACCACTAAAATGTTTTATATTTTGATAAATAAAAACCGTTTGAGTTCCGCAAATGCGTAGTGGTAAAACTATCACAAAACGTGGGTCCCTTGCCCCTTTGTGTTGGGTTTTTACATCTATTTAACCATTAAATATATCACGAGTACGCAACGAAAACATAAACACGTATAGAATATGTAATTAACAAAGGGATCAATAACGCGTACCTTTTAGCAATTAACGAATACACCGTCTTGAATATACGCATGTGTATAATAAATGATACCATGCTAAAACCACCCAATATCTAAAGAAAGATCTCTCTACTTCAACACACACAATACGTTCTTAGCAAATAATTAAGTATGCTAGTACTAGTAGTGATAAAGCCGCCAAACACCTTTGACTCTTGAATCAATCAACACGAAAAACCCTTTAAGGATTGTTTGGGTTCGATCGCAAAAACCAAAAACCATAGAGGTGTTTGGTTCGATCACACGGCACAAGGGAGGGAGAAGAAGAGAATTTAGGGATTTAGTTTTTCAAGTTATAAGAAAACTAAACACCATAATCCTCTATTTATAGCCTCCTAAACTTGGCTTACAAGTTAGGTAATTCCACCTCCTCTTGAGATTAGGAAATAATTGGCTAAGGAAAAAAAAATCCCATACTTTTTTTTCTCCATAATTGCATATTAGTCCTTCCTTTTAACTATTAATGACTAATATAACTCTCGTTAAATACTTGTTAACATTTAACGCTCGTTTAAGCTTTATCACTTAAATATATTACATTTAATATATTTATTATTAATTGTTTTACGTATTAACGCGTGCGTCCCCGTAGGCTCGAATAAACTTTCTTGACATATATTATTTTACGCGGACATAATCCAACAGCTCCCACTTGGACACGCACCAAATAATATAATAACATTGGTAAGCGTCTAGCAACATGCCAATGCTCCTAGAAATATCCGAGTGTGGTTTCATAAAGTCACAGATAAATGATTTATGTATTTACAATCCCTTTGTTTCTGATACCGTGTTAAAAATGGATATGGATCAAAGTCATTCCATTATTTAACGATTCTGTTTCTCGTATATGAGGGGCCCGAATGGCATCATAAATTCAAATATTGAAGAAACAAATTCTATATTTGCTTTAAGTGTCAAGTATTCGCTTCACAATAACTTCTGGAATATAGTCCTTATTAGCTCACTTATTCAGGATAACTTTAAACTAACATTCAGAAGGATAATCCACACATGCAAGACTACTTGCATTTCAAGTATATAGGATTTAGTTAATAAAAATCAATTACAAGATTAACTGATGACGACGTTCCATAAAGTGATGTTCTTGTTAGTTGGGGAAAGTACAATATTCTTTTATGAATATCATGTGTTTGGCGGACAATCACTTTAATATAGATCATGTGAGTTGGCGAAACACATCTTTAATATCCCAAGGATTATCATAATCACTCATATTGCCTTTATTTAACATATTCCCAATTGGAATTGGACAACGGACTAATTTAGAATTTGTATATATCTATTTCTGGATTATGTAACATGCAAATATAGGACACAATTTAAATTAAATATAACCACAAACCATGTATCATTATCATTAATGAAATTGTCTAAACATCCCTTATCTAAATACTAAATAGATCAAATGCATGATAATTCTAGTTGATGAATCATGTCTCAAGATACGACGATCGTACTTGCTGTCAAGGCATATATTTCATTAATTCCAACTAGCTTTGATATTTAGGAATTTTGAGAATACTTATTTCAAGAATTTAATTAATGAAGTTCTTGGAAGATATATGGATGATTGTTTGTTCCTACAATATATCAATATTAACACACTATTTCTTATAACGTGTGGGACTAATAGTGACAACTATCATATTTCGTGCTTCAAAGTGTAAGTATTCTATTCTTTAATGTATAAGCAACTATGCTCTAAGTTGAGCACAACTAGTCCACATGGTCATCATCAAAAATGAAATCATAGCCATGACTAGTATTGTGTGTCATATTAATTGATTTAGCATGTTGTACACAAACAACCCCTTGCTTCTTAAATCCGTAAACATTAATATTCTTCTTTACAATGTTTGGCACATCTATGTAATCCATGTTCAATTGGTTTTATTCTAATTGCACAACAAATTATTGCAATATATATCCTTAGATTTCCATTACTATGGACAAATCCATAACCTAAGAAATTTTCCAAATCCAAACATATTTTATTAAAATATTCAATTCAATGATTATCTAATAACTTTTGATTAAATACCAATGTTGTCAAAGCATCTTGCATTCATGCATGATACAACTATTTCTTTATAAATAATGATGTACATAATGAATCCTTTAGTCCAACTTAAGATTTCATTCATTTTCCATCTTATCAAAAGATATGTATCCATTGAGACTTTCTAAATAGTATGTCAAATTGTGTTAGATTTATATACCGCATATGTTTATAGCAATAAACATATTATTTCAAGGTTGTACATTTAATTTCCTAAATCTATCAGGTGAAGGAAACCTGAATATAATACCCCCACTAGCTTTTAGGAATACTCAGGAGTTATCTTGATTATAATTAAAATTTAAATCAACTTTGTGATTTATTTAATAATAAACTTAAGATTCTTCTCCTAGATGCTTGCAATGATCCATACTTGGATTCTTGCCGCTTTTACCCTTTATAAAGATTATATAAATTCATAAACTCCTTTGATTACTAATCGTCCTCGCAATAGTAATCATTTAAGGAAGAGTTTTAAATTTCATTGTCATATTTCATCATTATGAACACTAGTATGACAATCTACCATCTTTATATAATTAATGCGCATAGAAAGAATATTTAATCAAAAACAATTACTTGCGTATGATTAAAAATCCTATCATAATGCATGCATCAAATATGTGTACAACATTGTCCTTATGAGTTTGAAACCAAGAACCAAACCACTTGGGTTTTTCTTCTCTTTGATGAAACTTATTTTAACTTCATAGTTTAACCATTTAGTTAAAGATCAATCAAGTTCCAAAAATGATTATCTTTATGGACATCATCTTAACATTCATAGTTTGAGTCAAAATTCAACAATGCATCTTAATGATTTCACCATGATACCAAATTCAAAATTCAATAATGCATCTTTAATGATTAATAGGTTCACTATGATCCTGTGACTCATATTCCTCAATATTGATATAACATTTATCAATCAAGTATTTGAGGTATCCTTACGAATCTATGAACGAAAATTATATCATTATAAGGTTTAACATTTAAAGCCTCAATATGATATTCACTAGTGTGCTTAGAAGGTCATATATTTTGTATTTTTATCTCTTTCAGATCTAAAAACGCTCCCACTTGCTTTTTGTAATTTTAGACTCTTCTATAATTACTTAGCATGTAGAAAGACATTACAAGATACATTGATAGTTCCTGAGTTTAGTTTGTTAATGTCATTCTTCATAAGACTTTTAACAAATTAAGAACTTCAATTTTAAGACTTAATGTGAGTCATCACATTCCATAATCATGATGGTGTCTTATTAACCTTCTAGGTTGGATTTTTATTTTAGTGTATACTAGACATACTTAATTTCAAACCTTGACAGATTTTGGAGGTAAATATTTAAGTTATCAAAATCAAATAATTCCAAAGAATTTGATTCAAAGCTCTAGACATACCATAAATATGTGGTATTCTATGAGTAATTTAATTGTGAGACTTTATCACAATCCTTTAAATAACTTAATACTCTTTAAGTTACATACTTATCAATTGTGTCACACCAAATTGAAAATTTAGTATTTAAAAACTTATATGCACGCAATAATGTATACGACTTTAATTAGTTCATGAACTCTATCCATGTTAACTATATATTATTTTGCCTTTGAACAATTCAAGGATTTTTGTTCATGTCATAGCCAGAAGTGAACGCTCACTTTATGTTATAAGTCTTTTAACAATTAACGGACTTAATGTTTATTAATTTACAATAAACATAAACATATTTAACTAAAGCAATTCTGAACGCCAACTCTTGGCTTCAGTAGTAATTTCAAGTTAATCAAGATTACTTCATTATTTGGGAAATTCCAAGAGCATATAAACCTTTTGTTAGCCTCAAAATATTGAGTCGAACAATGGAAGTTCGTTCATTAATTATATTACGTCTCGGTCATTAATTAATATACGTTGTAATAGGCTAGACGGGTAAACGAGCTCTTAAATGTAAGCTAACCGGTCACGTGTATCGGGCGAAAGCCCAAGTAAACCCGAGCCCGGCCCGTAGAAATACTAAAGGCAAGTAAGCCTTTTAGTCTAGGTATAAATACCACTCTCCATGGATGGAGAGTGGGGTTGGTCATTTGTATTTTTCATTTTACAAGTAAACATCCCATTCTCTCTCACTTTCTCTCTCTACTCTCTCTCTCTACAATTCTTATCATCATCTCATCTTATTCTTACTTGTTCATCATGATGAAGTGAAAGTGTTATTGGGTTACCGACATTTGGTATCAAGAGCCTCGGGTAGATTGTGGTTGTTTTGTGGTTCAATAAGCTCAAAAAGCAAATTTTCGTGGCTTATTTCTCTATATAAGCTCACGAACCAAAAAATTTTAGGGCTTATTGGTTCGTTTTGCTTCTTTATTTCTTGCTTCACTCGAAATACACCTTCTTGTGTTTCATTTTTTGTAATAAGCTCAAAATTTCGTGGCTTATTTTCAAAATAAGCTCACGGCTCAAAAATGTTTGGGCTTATTGGTTTGGTTTGCTTGTTTAATCATTGCAACACTCGGTCTACGTCTTCTATTGTCACTAAACTAGTGCTTCGTTTTTTACTTTTTAAGATTTTCGAGCTTACTTAGAGCTTATTTTCAAGCTTATTTGGTTGCTTATTTTCGAAGCTTATTTATGATTGGCTTATCCAATTTTGTGGTCCCAACCGGTTCTTAACAAGAAACCAAGATCCACATTTTAAGCTTCCAAAGATAGGGACATATTTTTTGTTAGTAAAAGTGGTCCTCACTAAATAGTGACACTGAGCGGAATATGTTAACAGGTTGAGCGGAATATGCAGGATTAGTCGAAGCGGAATTTGCAGGATTAGTTTAAGCGAAATATGCAGGTTTAGTATAAGCGTTTATACGTCCACTTGGAGTAGCGAAATATTAAATTAAACTAAAACGAAACTCTGCCAAACTTTTTGAAATTCAAGCGAAATATGTTCATTTTGAGTTCAAGCGGAATATGTTGAACAACAAGCGAAACATGCAGTATTGAGTCCAAGCGAAACATGTTCAACTTCAAGCGAAATATGCAAGATTGAGCTCAAGCGAAATACGTTTTTGGTATGTGCTTAATTACACATACTTTTTTCCAATAAAAACAGACTTAAATGACAAAAAACAGACAAAAACTGCCAAATATATGTTTGTTTTGCA
>BQNB010114535.1:0-21734 GCA_026074375.1 Tanacetum coccineum
CTCGAGCTCGGCTTGACTCGATTACACTCCTAGTTAGGGTTGATAAAGTTGGTTTGAGAAGAAACCATTTTGGATGTTATACTTTGACTGGTTATTGAGTTTTGTTGGAATGTGACTTACACGTGCTTTCATGATTTATATATATTTTTTTTTTTAACGACAAGTATCATGATTTATATTTTATACCTTATCGGTTGGGTGTCGTCTTACCCTTCTGAAATCGGTCATTGTTTGTAGATGGTGGAATTTGGATGTTCAACCTTACAAATCATATGATGGTTGGCTCTCTTGGTTCAAATCTATCCGATTTGGATCTAAGACGAAAGATGTGTTGGAAGGCGTCTTTTACGTTTCTTGGTGGAGCATTTGGTACTTCAGGAACCAACTCCTTTTTTCGGATTCTATTCCCAGAAAGGATGCTATTTTCGACGATATTATTTTACGCTCTTTTAATTGGTGTGTTGCTAGAAGTAGTAAAGTTTTGAACTGGGTTAGTTGGCTTCAATACTCTTATTTGATTCCTATATATTTTTCTAGCTTCTTGCTAGTGGTTCTAATAAAGTTGCCGTTAAAAAAAAAATCAAAAGTTCGTCGTTTTTACTGGTAACAGTACTAGAGAACCTTATTCGTTTTATGTATCAAGCATCACTTTTAGTTAACTATTATAGTTTATAAACTTGTTACTCTACTAGCATGATCTTACCCAAATTTATAGGTAGTCGTTTTACTTACTTTATGTTTGCAAAGAGCACCTTATATATATATATATATAGAGGAATGTTAAAATAAAAAGACAAATATTCGTAAGAATGATAAAAAGAAAACTTTTTTTAAAAAAGTTCTTGAATTCTAAAAAAATTCCATTAAATCAGGTATGTTGGTACATAAAACTTTTGTAAAAGAAGTTTTTCTAATTTTGAGTTTTTATACGTTTTTTTAATGCGCAAAAAAAGAAATTTTGATGCACAAAAAAATTTTGATGCACAATATTTTCGAATTGTTATAGTTTGATGCGCAATAAAATTTTGATGCAAAAAGTCAATAGAAGTTGGGTACAAAAACAAATTTTTGATGCACAAAAAACCGATTTAATGCACAAACGTTTTTTTTCATAATTTTTTTTCGGCAAAACTATCAACTTTTAGAAAAACTTCCTTTACAACTTTTTCATGCACCAACATACACGATCTTGTGGAATTTTTTCAGAATTTTTTGAGAACTTTAAAAAAAAAAATCTTTTTATCCTTCTCACGAATATTTGTCTTTTTATTTTAACCTTCCTCTATATATATATATATATATATATATATATATATATATATATATATATATATATATATATATAATCCGGATCGATTGAGAAGGATTTTAGATTGAGAAAATGAGAAGTTATCTTAGCCATTAATCTCATTAAATCAAAATAAGGGTATAATGGGTATTTAGAATTTAATATTTTCATTTCCATACTTTTTTTTTCTCTAACAAAACCGCTAGAAAGTAACTAACTATTTTTTTAATCTTTTTCTTATTAACTTTTGTAAACATCGGTTCGTTATGCATTTCAATTAATTGCTTCATTCTTATCATCCTATATTTATTTTAAACAAGGTTTTTAACCCGCGCTCCGCTGCAGAGAGCGGGATTTTATGTGTTTTGCGACTTCGAAATGATAGAATTTTTTCAACAAATACAAAGTAGATATTAATTGGCTCCAAAATTTAAACTAAGATATGCACACTCTGGTCCCATCATATATGTCAATTTTAGTGTTCCTAATCAATATAAGAAAACAATAAACTTTAATTTTTTTTAGAACCAAATTCAGCAAAGCAAAACTACTCCCATTCGTCCCATGCATAATACTAAGCAACAATAAGATAGAATTTGATGACCTTTTTTAGTTGAAAGTCTAATATAGACAAAGAAGCAATAATATAGAATTAGATGACTTTTTTAGTTGAAAGTCTAATACAGACCTTCTTTACTACATGATCGAAAATAATTGGAACAGATTCCATTAGCGCGGGTTTCAACATAGAAGCATCTCTCATGGTTCCTTTCTTCATTTTATTTTACATGTCTGTCAAAGTATGTGGTAAACTAACCAATGGAAGTACCTGCAGCTAGTTTATGAAAAAATATTCATTAAAGGTTCCGTCCCATTTACTTGGTAATGGATTGATCACACTTGTGATCTATCCAAACGGGCCAAATGGTTCAACTATAATAATTAGCTACATGGAAACGGGTTAAGAGTTCAAACATGTCAAATGGGTCAAACAAAAACCTCGTACCTGCAATTTCAGGCAACAGGCGTAATTTTTTTGTAGATGAAAAGATTGAAGAGAAACCATCTGCCTTTTTTTCAGATTATAGATCATCGTTGTCACTACTTATTATGGGTTTATGTTATGTGTGAATCTTGGTACCATTGTCGAAGAGAGCGGTAGTGTGTGTGTGTGTTTTGTGGTAGGCGGTGAGGTGGTTGGGAGGAATAGATCTGAGAGGATTAGTGTGTCTGAGATGTGTGTTTTGATGACTCATCGAGGGGTTTGGTATTTGCTAACACGTGTTTTCTTAAGAGTTATTGTTGCATTAGGAGGCCATCCCCTATCCCGCCCAATCTACTTAATCTGCAACCGAAGTGATAAGTCAACCGGAATAGATCCAACAGCGTCAGCCTCATTTAGCCGCTCTTCGTACGCTTTTGAGGAAACTTCGAGATCCAGACCTGCATAACATTTTATATAAATTAATGATTGATATGCACAAAACTCAAAGTTTCATTTAGCAGACAATATTTTCCTTTCCAGAAAAAGTTATGTTTAGCATAAAAAGTCATAAGATCCAATAATTTTATAAAAAGTGAATAAGTAAGCGGGGGCTGCCAGCCAACTCTAATGCTATGCTACAGTGATTGAAACGTAATTGTATTATTTAACCCCACCCACCGCCCTAACGTATTCCCAGCCTATATATATATCAAACCCTAGCATCATAAAACCATAACTTCGAACCCTAGCATCATAAAACCATAAACTCGAATCAATCAAATACCACGGCGTTCGTATGCCAAACAATTATGCAATGTTTAGGCAAAGTCGGTCGTATGCCGAGCAAAACTTAAATATAACCTAATAAAGGACATAAAGGTTATCTTGAAAATGAATTATGACGAGTCCTTTTATAGCCTAGATTATGAGTTTGAGTAACCTCAAATGCTTAGATGCTATGTTCCTTAAGAATTGGCCGTTTGGTGGTTTCTGTGTTTGGATTTGCGTATTTTGTTATAGTTGAAATAATATAGAAATAAATAACAAACTGTTAAAAAAATTAAGTGTATTTATATGTGCTTAATTTATCGTTTTCACTACAATTCATATGGGGTAGAATTATTGTTGCTTACGGATGCAGCCAAGGCAGACGTGCCGGTTTTTTCGATTATTAGTCAATCTAAGCCTCATATTGTGAACTGAAGGGCAAAATAGGTATTAAAAATATGCGTGTAAGAGAAGGTTACTGTTTATTAGGCCTGACTAAGAGTAGAGCCGATCTTTCGAGTGAGTCGATTACAATCCGAAAAATAAAGTCGTTAGATCAGGTATGTTAGAGTTTACAAATTACTTCTTCATGCATCTAAAAAAGGTTGGCAGCTCATTATTTTTCTTATAACATACACTAAAAGATTAGGCAAGGTTTCATCTAATGTATGTTACATTCTCCTAACATTGTATTTCTTCTTTAGGGAATTGAGAGGTAAGCTCTTTGGTACATAAAGAATAAGGGATGGATAGCTAAAGTAGGAGCAGAAGTCCATATGATGATGGGAACAATGATACATATCCACTGTGTCACTGCGACTTCAACAAATGCACTTGCTGCAGCAGATAAGAGAGTGACGGTAGCTCCTGCTACAGCTGCAATAAAATGCACCCGGCAATTACAACCTTTTACCCTCATTTCATGAATGAAATTAAATTGCGCATAACTTCATACAGTTTCTATAATACGAAGTTATAAGCGAAATATATATCAGATTGGTCGTACAACTATTTTTCCCCATATGTGGCATCAATGAACAGGTCAGATTAGTCGGGTAATGGGTCAAAGAGGTTAAGTTGTGTGACAGTTTGAAATGGTTTGAGTTGTCGTGTCAACTCTTTTCTACCTTTGTTTAGAATTCAATGAATAATATACTATACTGCGATAATGATGCAACATTATTAATAAATCTGCTTAGGAGGCTGTGAACACTTGAATATGTTTTGGCCAACAATCAATTTGCGCAGCTGGTTTGTTGTGTAGTTAACTATGTGTAGTTGTTAACTGTTTTTAGAATATATGGTAATGCTTATGTTAGTTGTTTATGTGGAAACGGGCTGGACTTAGACCACAAGACCCTAAATAATGACATCCACATGCTACATTTACTTTGATACACACCTGCACCAATGCGCTTAGGAGCATATCCAAACACCCCTTATGACTGATTTGAATATTTCTTTAAGTGCATATCCAAATACCCCTCAAGACGTAACCTATATAATGTTTCTTCGTGCAGTAGTGAATTTGATTTTAGTTTTAGATTGTTGCTTGCTATACTTTGTGGACTATGTAATTTATTGTTTTCTTCTACCATGTCTCAGGAAGGAAAACCGATTTTTTGGTAGTTTCAAATGGGTCAACAAAAAAATGGAAATAGAGAAAGTGTGTAAAATGACATAAAAGTCACCTAAGTGTAACTTTATAACAAATGCTATTGTTACCACACCCGTGAGAAAATTACCCATTTGAACCCAAACTCGCTTAGACCCATTAACAGATCTAACTGACCCACCTATTATGTCCCGCTTTGCTTGCATGCCCAATGGTATCATTAATGTGTACAATTGATGTTGGCAAAGTGTGTCGGAATTCTCTTATGCGCTTGCCGTTATGTTACAGTAGATATGTTGCATAAATAATACAAACAATTTTATGTGTTACCTCCCTAACTGTCTAGAATGCATTAAAATTGTTTGTATTATTTATGTATTACCTTATTTTTCTTTGAATCTGTCTCTAAAAAGGGTTATTTGCAACAGAAGTTAAAGAGAGGCTAAATGATCATGTTTAGGATCCATAGCTTCAGCAGCTTCCGCTTCCGCACACTGAGTCGCCATTAAGGTAGCTAATTCCAAGACCTGTATACAAACAGACCATCATTTATTTAGTTGAATCAATGGCGTACCATTTGATTATTGAAGAAGCAATTACAAACAACCCCCGTAAGAATCATTAGTAAAGTGGTACAATAAAACTTATTATATAGTCCCAAAATCATAGTACAACTCAAAAACTTGCTATCAATGATTGAAAGCCACTTAAAAACACACATTACAACTCACAATTATGGGGCGTTTGGATTAGCTTATTTTTCCAGCTTATTGTCTTATCAAAAAATCTAAAATAGCTCATAAGCCAGTCTTTTTGACTTATACCTTTATCAGTGCTGACAAAATAAACGAATCCAAGCAATATTAAGGGGTGATTGTTCAAGGTCAATTTTAGGTCGTTCATAGTTTCCCGGCACAACATCTGACACTCTCATTCGTCTCACTCAAGAAGGGGGAGAAAGTTCATATAGTTTCCTATAACATGTATACCTGCTAAGCTATTGAATCGTGCTCTAGTTTAGGCTATAGTCGTATAATCAAGCTGAATCGCAGTTCACTGTTTGGCTCAAAATTCAAAACAGAAGGAAAGTGCATTTTTTTCTACCTTTTATACAATTTCCGGTTCAACGAATTTTAGGCTATAGTTGTTATATTGGCAGCTACAACGAATTTTTTCCATCAAACATATATAAAAATATGCAATCAACAGAAAATTGCAACCAACTATACAAACTGCTAAACATACAATTCGTATTTGCCTATCGTAAATAAGGTGTATGACTGTCTGGTTAGCTTAGCTCAAGTTGACAAACTCATAAGCTCTAAAAAGTGACCTTTTTGGCTTTTCGAAATTCAAATAAGGCCATAAGCCGGGTAAGTAAGCTAAACCGAACACGGCCTAATCCTAATCATGAATAATTTAGATACACACTCGTTGCGATACTTTTGACGTATATAATTTACGCAGATGGTTTCGCCCAATTTCTTAAATTTCAATATACCCAATATTTTCAAGCTTCATTAAACCTAAATACATAAATACTGGACCTACAAAAGACCCTCAAAATTTATAAAAACCACCAAAATTTATAATAAAACCCGAATTAACAAAACCCATTAAACTTTGACAAAACCCTAATTTCAAAATAAAAAATGAAACAAAATTAACCAAAATTGAAAACAAAGAACTCCAATTCCACATAAATTAAACAGAATTCACAACATGAAGCAATATTTTTATATATGTATAAGTTGTAATAATTGTTAAATTCGAAATAAATTAGAGTCAAATTAGTGTAAATAATTTCGTACCTTTTGTTTGTGTTTTTCGATTTTGTTTGGCAAGCAACATTGGGAGCTGAGACTCATCCTCCATCTTGTTCCTCATCTTGTTGGGCTGATATTTTTTTTTCATTTGTCGTGGGTTTTTCATAAGGTCCGAGCAAGAAAGAAAATAGAGATGTTTGGTGCGTGTGTGTGTTTTTTTTGTGTTGTGTATGTGTGAGAAAGGTGAAGAAGATAGAAGCTGTGTTGGATACAAAGATGAAACACCACGTGTTCAGACACCTGTTAATGATGCTTAGTGTGAGAACTGTGTGAGAGTGTGAGAGAAAATGAAGAAAGTGGGAGAGAAAGAGAGAGCAAAACGGGTCGGATCCTCTTTTGTTATAATGGCCTCATTAAAGCGCCTCGGGATTACGATCTCTCTCTTTAATAATATAGTATAATATTCATACAATGGACATCACTTTTATACGTAAGTCATGTGCTAACTCGTCAAAATTCGGAGTTCTTTTATGAACTTCATTATAGGATACGATGAGATAAATGTCTATATTGAATACTGAATCATAAAAATATTTTGTAATATCCACCTTACTGATATAGTGTTTTAGCGCCACATATGAATCATTGTTTTTAAAAAAAAATTTTCTTGATGGACCTCGGAAACGATTGTGATATGGTACGAAATTTTTGAAAACAATCATCAGCAGTCTTGCTAATATATGTGGACCTAGCATATGTTCAGACATGATTTTTTTTTTTTTGAAAAGCAATAATATATTACCACAAAAACAAAACAATACAAACCAAGGCAACCCACTTTTTTAAACGAGCCGATAAAACAAAACGGGCCCCTAAAACAAGACTACCCACGAAAACAACTAACAAGAAAACAAACACAGCCTAACATAAAAAGACTTGCAAACAAAGAGAATCTGCACAAAAGAAATTTTGAGAGCCCAGCTACTGCAAAATGTACCCAATGCCACGCCAAGGAGCAAAAAAAAAAATAAAGGACATTTCCCACAATTAAAACAAGCTATAGTTAATAGTTGAAACAAGCATAGTTGCCCGCGCGTTGCTGCGGGGCGGTGTTTCTTTTATTATAGATGTGGGTGTTTTTTTTAAGCATGATTGCCCGCGTGTTGATGCGGTATTTTTTATTTTTTATTTTGTGTGGGTTTATTTTTTCGGTCTCATGTTTAATAGTTTTTTTATATGGGCTTATGTGTTGGGCGGGCGTAATGTCGTGTGTATTTTTTTATCTGAATAAATCTATATATTTTTTTCTTGCGTCATGTCGTGGGTATTTTTTGATCTGAATAAATCAATACTTTTGTAATAAAATTTGTTATTTTGTGCCGAGCAATTTTTTTTTAATTATTTTGTGCAATAGTTTTTTTTTTATATCAGCTTATGTGTTTGGTCTCGTGCCGCGGATATTTTTTGATCAAAATAATTAAGTACTTTTGTAATTTTGTTTTTTATTTTGTGCCGAGCAATTTTTTTTAAATTTGCCTGGATAAAGAAAAAGAAAAAGAAAAAAAAAACTAAATGGGTTTATGTGTTGGGCGGGCGTAATGTCGTGTGTATTTTTTTATCTGAATAAATCTATATATTTTTTTCCGGCGTCATGTCGTGGGTATTTTTTGATCTGAATAAATCAATACTTTTGTAAAAAAATTTGTTATTTTGTGCCGAGCAAAATTTTTTTTAATTATTTTGTGCAATAGTTTATTTTTTTTATATCAGCTTATGTGTTTGGTCTCGTGCCGCGGATATTTTTTGATCAAAATAATTTAGTACTTTTGTAATTTTGTTTTATATTTTGTGCCGAACAAATTTTTTTTTTTAAATTTGCCTGGATAAGGAAAAAAAAAAGGGCCGGCCCATGGGCCGGTTACTGTAGCTACTGTTGCGAGGCATTATTATTTTTTATTTTTTTTATTTTGTGTGGTTTTATTTTTTCGGCCTCATGTTTAATAGTTTTTTTTTTTTTCTTATATGGGCTTATGTGTGGGGCTCATGTTTAAAGGTTTCTTTTTTTGGCTATACGGTTTTTCTTTTTTAATATAATTTTATAGGAACATGGCGTTTTTTTATTGTATTCTGTGTGGGTTTATTTTTTAGGTCTCATGTTTAATAGTTTTTATTTGTGCGGGTTTATTTTTTCGGTCTCATGTTTAATAGGTTGTTTTTTTTATATATGGGCTTATGTGTTGGGCCTCATGTCGCAGGTATTTTTTTATCTGAATAAGTCAATATTTTTGTAGTTTTTTTTCTATTTTATGCTGAACGGTTTTTTTTACATTGCCTACAAAAAAAAAAAAAAAAAAAACCAAATGGGCTGGCCCAAATTGGGAGCCCAATGAGGCATTATTATTTTTTATTTTTTTTAATTTGTGTGGTTTTAATTTTTCAGCCTCATGTTTAATAGTTTTTTTTTTTTTTCTTATGTGGGCTTATGTGTGGGGCTCATGTTTAAAGGTTTCTTTTTTTGGCTATACGGGTTTTTTTTTAATATAATTTTATGGGAACATGGCGTTTTTTTATTGTATTCTGTGTGGGTTTATTTTTTCGGTCTCATGTTTAATAGTGCGGGTTAATTTTTGCGTTAAAATTTTATTTTTATTCTTTTCTATTTTTTATTTGTGCGGGTTTATTTTTTCGGTCTCATGTTTAATAGTTTGTTTTTTTTTATATGGGCTTATGTGTTGGGCCTCATGTCGCGAGTATTTTTTTATCTGAATAAGTCAATATTTTTGTAGTTTTTTTTTCTATTTTATACCGAGCGATTTTTTTTACATTGCCTAAAAAAAACAAAAAAAAAAAAAAAAAAAAAAAATTGGGCCGGCCCAGCCCAAGTGGGCCGGGTACTGTAGCAAGGCGGGTACTGTAGCAACGCTGCCAAAAACGGCAGCGTTTTAACCCTATTATAGTATATATATATAATCTTTTTATCAAATTAAAAAATATTGGTAATATCTTGTTACCAATTAAAAAGATATAATATTGGTAATATCTTGTTACCAATTTAAAAAGATATGGATAAAACCTTTTTATCAAATTAAAAAATATTGGTAATATCTTGTTACCAATTAAAAAGATATGGATAAAACCTTTTTATCAAATTAAAAAATAGGTATCTGTAGGTAGGATGATCCTACCCTTGTATATACAGTGTATGGATTAGGGTTACGTAGGATGTGGGCCACCCTTTTATCGGGTTCGGCCCATTGGGTCTGGCCCATTCCAGACTATACACCAACAATAGTGACATGTATTGGAGGTTGATCATCACGCCCCTGAAAACCTATATACTTTAAGGTTTAACTCCTTATGGGAAGCTTATACCATCATGAAATCTTAGTTTCAAGGTTTAGATGACGGTGAAGTTAGAGTAAAATCAAAAGTTGCATTTGAGAAAAACTTTTAAGTTTGATCCAGTATTTTGGTCTGTAGCGAGTTAAGGTAATTAATATATAAATGCTCATATAACTATTAGGTTAGATTTGTTGATCTGATTTTATGATAAATTAAAAGTTTCATTTGAGAAAAACTTTAAGTTTGATCCAATCTTTAAACCCTGTAGCAAGTTAAGGTAACTAATATATAGTGCTCATATAAAAAGTATTCCTTTTTTATGTATGATATTACATAACATTGATTCTTACATGAAATGTTTTTTGTCTTGAGATCAGATTCAACGAAGGAGCTAAAGAAATTAAAGAGCTCTACAATAACATCTAATAATTAAAAGGTTAGATTTGTTGATATGATTTTATGACAATGTGTACGGTATTAGAGTGCTAGTGTATTAAATTCATGATAATGGTCCTTATTGTAGGACACGAGAAGGCAACCGTCAAGTACAAGAACGAGAAGGCAAGTGCAATCCTAATCATGGTTGGTAACCGAAAAAGTTTTGCACAGGAGTTGTGAAACGAGAAGGCAACCGACATGTACAAGAACGAGGGTGTATCTGTTGCCTAAGCACCTTGACAAGAAGGTGGTTGCACTTCATCTTGAAAAGCTTGGATCCAAGCTCACCAAGCTCACCCAAGACCAGTCTTACTACCTCAGCATTCCTATTGAAGGTCCTTAAAAGCCTGCTGCCACCTGATGAAAGAGGATATCTACTGTTCCGCAAGATGATTTGAAGAACCTGTGGTTTTCTTTATGAAATACAAGTTGGATTATGTATCCAGTTTTTGTTTTTATTTTTATTTTTGTACGCTACCTTAAACGAAAAAATAACCAAAACTCGCCGCAGCGAAGCGCGGGTTTTCAAAACTTTTTTAAATAAAAAAAGGATATGAACGGTGAGTTAGTAGTGACCACTACGGTTGAATGGTGAGTGTGAGTGAGGTTATGTAAGAGGAGAAAGAAAGCGGATGTGGCGCTGAGATGGATGATGAGTTTGGTTTTGCCACTCCGTTTAGCCTTAGGCTAGATGGTATGATACTTTCAAACTCACCTGACACGTCTGCGCCACATCAGCTTTCTCTCTCCAACTTTAAAACTCACTACAACTCATCTTTCAACCGTAATATCAACTCACATTTCAACTAAAACTCACCTTTAGTCACTATTTTTTTATTTAAATACTTTTATTTATAAACTAAAAACGTAAATATTAACGTAAACATAAACGTACGAAATTAATAAAAACGTAAACAAAATTAAAAACTTTTATTCACAAATTAAAAACATTACATAGATTTCAAATATTAAAAAATATTACAAAGAACTGTATGATTCTATCAGGACAACGAGAGCTAAGACTATAGAACACGCAACTTCTTTGATTGCTCAAAATGCTGAGTTCAAAGCTCAACTTCAGGAAAAAGGGTTTGAAATTGCAGCATTAAAAAATGAGTTAAGAAAATTAAAAGGAAATAGTGTGAATACTAAGTTTGCAAAATCATCAATCTCGGGGAAATCAATTTTCCATCCACTCAGAAACCAATTCGTTGTTAGACAACCGACTGCGTTTAAATCTGAACGACCTAAATCTTCAAAACCATGTTTTGCCTCCCAAGTTGATGTGAACAACGATTTGCTAAAACCAGTTACTACACATTATTTGCCTAGGGAAAGATAATCTGCCTTTGCAAAATCTCATCACATGATTGCACCTAGCTCATCTAGGTATAGTTCTAATGACATGGTTCATAATCACTACCTAGAGGAAGCTAAGAAAAAGACACAAGAAAGCGGTAGGAATTCAAGACCTAGTGTGATGCCTTTTGCTAGATCACAAAGCACAGCTAATGGTAGCAAACCAAAACCTAGGATCAATAACCAAAAGTCTAGGAATTGTCCTGCATCTAAGTAGTCGCGTAACGATAAAGATTGTGCCCATAGCAGACCACTCTAGGAATTCTAGCGATTTTTCTGACTCTAAACATTTTGTTTGCTCGACATGTCAAAAATGTGTTTTTAATGCAAATCATTATGCTTGTGTAACGAAATTCCTGAATGAGGTCAACTCGCGTGCTAAGGTTCTATCCCATAAGACAACAAATAGAAACAAACCCGTAAAGCAAATAAGTGTTGCAAAGAAACCAGAAAGACAGATCCCAACATGACATAGGTTTTCAATCAAAAAGACTTCCGATGTGCATGAGAAAATAATGACTCCTAGATCTTTTCTTAGGTGGAAACCGACAGGTAAATTTTTTAAAACTGTTGGTCTTAGGTGGGTTCCTACTGGAATGATATTCACCTCTAGCACAACCATGGTTGACAGTGAACCCCCACATGGTTCTAATACCGATATCACTAATCTTCAAGAATGCATACAAACTCTTGATTTGAGTACAGGTACATCCATAAATGTTTAGGAGGAACAAAATCTTAATTTGAGTGCAGGTACTCCTTCCAATCTAAAGAAAGAAAGAATCAAGACGTGCATAAAAGAAAATGTGATATCTGGGAGACCAACGTTACATGGGACAACTTTGATACAAGAGATATCTGCTAGACAAAAGTCCCACGGTTCGGTTTATTAGGTCGGTGTTTAGATATTCGGTTTTCGGTTTTTCTGCTCACCCCTATGGTGGTGATTGGTCCGAAGCTTGGGGAGAGTGAGGTTAGATTTGTTGATTTTGGGTTGCGGCTGTGGGTGTGGGAGTGGTCTGGTCGTAGGTTGTGGTGGGCTTGTGTAAGGCTAAACTTGTTAAGTAATGAAAAACATGTCATTTTTTTAAAAATAAAAAATCTTTCACTAAAAACTAGAAAAATAAAGGCAAATAAAAATTAAGTGATGTTCATTTCAAAACCTTTCCCTCTACTTGAGTCAAAGTAAGCATATTACAAAAGAAGAAGGGCAGAATTAGAATGGAAAACTCCCTTGGATTTGCTCGGTATGATCAATGTGTAGCATGTCCCGACACACGATTCAAGTATACTTCATCGAACAACATCCATGATCACTAGTAGCTCATCATCATAATCATCATCGGTATATCATTCAACTACTCCGGATTTTAAATGCTTACTTGCAGCTTCCAATCTATGCTCTATGTCAACCTGAATAGCTAGCAAAAAAACTAATACCAACGCGTAAATCCGGATAATAGCAAGATAGCATATAAATGTACAAATTAAATATACAAGAATCAAATAAAATCCTAACTCGCTTTCGTAGGAATCACGATTGCATTTAGCATATGCAACAAGCCTTTTAAACCCCTCGGTATCCCGAGTGGACGAGTGAAGTCTCGTGAGGGTTTCCAGGGAACACACCCACAAAGTTCAAAACTAATTTACAAGGCCTTGGAAATGTTTTGATATTGTTTTTGATAAAAAATTATTAAGGGGACAGCTACGGCGTAACTGAATTGAGCCGGTTACGACGTAGTTAAGGTGAACTGGGCAAATGATATTTCTAAGCATAAGCTATGGTGTAACCTAGAGTACCAGTTACATCCTAGTTTCCTACTGATGTCATTTTCCTAAGTTTAAACCTTTTTCCAAATGGTTAGAGGACTTACTTGAGCTCTTCTCGTCTTTTCCCGGTTGTCATATCCTATAAAAAGTTGATAAACAAAACACACCAAGCCAAAAATAAAACTAAAAAGTTCAAAATTCCAACAAGACAAAAAATAAAAGATCGGGTTGTCTCTCGGCTAGCACTTTTCTTTATTCCCGAGTATTTAAGTTAGACTCATGCCATCAATGCTCCTTTTCAGCTTGGTGCATAATCCCACCAAGATTTCCTCTATCTGTTCTTTTTGCTCAATCTGCACGCTATCACAGCCCAGTATATTAAATATGTAAAATAATAAACAAGAGCAAACAAGCGAGAAAGAGCATTTAATACTGGCAAATACTTGACTCAAGACTATACCACACGAGTCATTCAGACCCGTGTGATGCACTGGCTTGTTTTCGATAAAAATTTAAACTCTTAGGAGTTTTTTTCCTTTTTAACTTAGGCCATGTATGATATTGGTTGTGTTAATTTTCCATATAATAAAGTTATGGACCAATTTTATTCACTATGCCATAAGGGCATAACATCAAAGATATCATAATACAGTCGTAAATGATCTACAGTTTTGAAAGATAAATTAAGTGTTCTTATGAAACTTGCACCAAATTATATAAATACTGAAAACATGAAATGATATCCTTCACTAGCTTATAACATTTCTCAAAAGATAGCTGAGATAAATCCTCTATTGTTTTTGTTTCCATGACTATCTAGGGCAAAGTTGTTGTACCTAAACCACTCAATTTACCAAGTCAGAAGTATGTTTGTTCGTTCTTCTATCTCTTCTCAAATCTGCATACCTTCTTCCATGTTATCCTCCGCCTTATTATAGAGTTCCAAAATCTGTATAGAAGCTCCTTCTTCGATATTGGATTTGCTCCTGGTATTATAGTACCATGAAAGTTTAGCTTGTGTAAACTACTGCAGCTGCAACCCGAGTGCCAGGTATCCTTCATAGAAATCAGGCTTCACCATTAGTGACTCTTCATATCTTCTTCCGGCTTTTACATCCTTTTGAGCCAACTGGTATCCAACTTTTACTTGTTCCGCTACTAATTCGTGACTTCCATCTTCTGCCATGACCTATATCATATTTTGATGGGTATCAGTGTTGGTGTTATAACTATTAGAAAGTCGAAGTTATCATAGATGTGATTTGAACCAAATCTAACAAATAGTCAAATACTTATCAAGTTACAGATATTATAAAACTCGAGACAAAGAGAACATGCTCTAGTGAAATCAAAGTACCTCCATATTTTCCAGCATAACACTTTGCCACTACATAAACTCGAGAAGAAGAGAACAGACTACATTTTTAAAACTTCATGAATAGTTTGTGGCAAATTACTATCTCTTAGAGCAAGCAACTCTTGTTGAAATAGTCAATCAATATTAAAAAACAATCGAGTTAAACAATTTTGGGCATGAAAGCCAATGAAATCAGATGCGCAACATCAACCTGTTTGGTTGAAGATGGTTTGATTTGTAAGGTGTTTTATATCAAAGGGGTCAAAGAGAATGGCTTCTAGGAGAAGGGAACATATGGGTTAGACAGGTTGAAGATAGTACAAAGTTTATTTTGTATGCCTATAACAGCCTAAGTCATGTTATTTAAACATTAAGTTTTTTTCCTCTGGAGCCAATTTGACCTGTTACCATTCTCACAAACTTTACCCAAACACCCTTCTACATAAATTTTAGCCAAAAAGAATATGAGACGGAGCAGACTCCGTTTCCAAACCTCCTTCTACGATTTCCTTAGACTAATATTTTTATAAAATGTCATGAAAATACATATAAGTTTTAGGTACTAATTAGGTATGATCAAGAAAGCTGTTAATTGCATAAAACATATATATTAAACAAGTTTCAACCTATTTGTATGTGACTCGTTGAAGTCATCTTTCTATTTTACTTATTCGACACACACCCTATATAAAAGATAATGTGATTCAACATAGCTAAAAAGCATTGAAGATATATTGTACTTATTTGAGTCGCTTTACTTCAATGTATTTCATTCATGTCTAGGTCATGGATTCGCTACGCATTAAGATTAAAACATAACTTTCCAAACATCTAAAAGTACATCAACCAAGTTATAAATAGAGATTGAAGTAATGAAGTTACCTCTTTAGCAAAAGGATTGGCAGGGGCAAGCTATTGCACTTCCACCAATAGCATACATTTCTTGGTGAGTGTAGTCATTGTTTACTACAATAAAAATAACCATTTCTGCATCTTAAACATTATTTTTTACCAAAATTAAGTCATCAGTGTCTCACATATGCACCTAATTTACATTGTACACCAATAGTGAATCAAGTTTCTAATAAATGGATATGTGCATTTGCGTTCTCTGAATCAGACATTTACCATAGTGGTTCTAAGCAATAGTCTCTTGCATATGAGTCACTGGCCTAAATACATCACCTGTTATACAAAGTAAATCATCAAAGTGTTGAATTATTGAAGATCTTTTTACTTTTTAACAATTATTAGTAGACATGATCTTCTTGAAGCATTTGCTCATGAATGCGTTGTTTGTGGTTACATGTGATTTCGTCATATATCCAATTAGTCACATTTCAGAAGCTGTGAACATTAGGAAAACAAACGACCAACTATATATCCAAAAACTAACCGAACCATTTTCTAACATCATCCACGCAAAACAATTTCAAGGCATTTTCTAAATACTAACATTATATATAGATACCACTTACAACACATAAAACTAACACACATTGTTCGAAGTTAAAAGATAGTAACTTACATGTGACAACTAATGATACTTCTACCGTAGGCAAATACGCTGTAAGAACTGTCTTTAGGAACCTAATATCACCCCCTTCGGCTATTGCTGAACAAAAAAAATCAAACATTAAACAAACCCGACTATGTAAAAGAAACCTAATTGTTTTTGACAGAATTGAAAAAAATACTATAACAAATCATGTCATTATCAATGCTATCAATTTAGCAGTTAACATTCTTTAAGTTGAAGAGATTAGAATAGAAAAAACTAACACATTCACAACATTACTTTCCGCTTCAACTCGGCTCTCCATTTCTCCCACTACCTCATACTGCCAAAAGAAAATCAGAATCATAACAACAATTTACCATAACAAAACCCTCAATTTCAAACCCGTAAAATTAAACACAATTAAAAAACCCCAATTCAATACTCTAAATTTAAAAAATACTAAAATTAATTACCATGCCATTTAAAAGACAAATTCTGATATGTTATTCTTCTTCTCCATCTCCATCTCGTCACATAAAAAATTCACACAACTTGAGAATCAATAAATTAGGGCTTAACAATCATCTACACAAACATCAAATTCAACTTTTTTCTAACAAAAATAACGAATCTTCCAATTGAGTTATATAACTTTTAATTTTTACCTGTGGTGAATGGTGATCTTGTTAGGTGGTGGTGGTGATTGAATCTGGTCTCCCATCTTATTGGTGGTCGGAATTATTTGTAGTAGCTGTGGTGAGTAAATTGATGTATGTTTTTTGAGGCGGTGGGATTATAGAGAGTGTTCAATTTTGCTATTTCCAATAAATGAGTAATTACTAAGAGCTCTTGAGCTTCCATATGAATCAGTTTGGAAGATCAAAAGTCATTTTTGTAACTCCAGGATCCTTTATATTCTTTTGGGTTGTAATTGCAAGATGGTTTGTATTTCTAAAACCGCAGGAACCCTTGACATTCATCTTAGAGGCCTGGACAATTTTCATAAAGGGGTTTGGAACGTGAATACCTCCATATTAAATTTAGAGACTAAATCTTTATATATATGAGGCATTCAGACCCGTGCGATGCACACGGGTTGTATCTAATTCTTGATTGCATAATGTTCCAAATTTATGGGTTGCTTTAACATCTGGTTTTGGAGGGGTTTTCTTGTCATCTTCCTTGTAAAATTGATCTCATTTGACTCTCTGAACTTGCAGCTTCTTCCACATTGTCTTCTTCCTGAGTCTTGGATGAGCGCTTGCACTTCTCAGCAGATTGTTTCTACACAAAAGCATGAAAATCATATGTACATATTAACAATATGTGGGCATGCATACATGTATTTGAGAGGCGAGTTGAACACAAATAATGGATGATGGGGTTTTAAGCTTTTTGCCAATCTTTTTGCATCATATGTTGAAATAACCTGCAAGTGCTTAGCTTCCATCTTTTCCTTGTCCTTCAATTTTATCCTTTTTAGGCAAGGATTTCTTTATCGAGTCAAAATCCTGCAAAAAATATTAGGAATTCGATAAGTTGCTACTTTTAAGCTTCATAGGACCTCTTATGTCCATCGGGTAGATACAATCACATGTTTGCTAAGATCATAAATTTAACACATCATTCAAATGCATTGCTGAAGGTGCATGATCATGCAATCCTAATTTCCAATTAAATTTAATACACACACAAATATATGCAATAAAAAATACAAACACCAACAACATTATAGGGTGAAATATTCTAGAAGTGTCATGTTACCCGATTTAAACAAAGAAAATGGTTCACAATAAGGTCTCCATTAAATTTTTGGTATAAAGTATCACGAAAATAGAGCTAATTAATGAGTCATAAAGAATCCATACTTGTAAATATAACAGATTTATGAGTTATTAAGAGTCCATACCTGTAAATATTATACACATTAAACATCCTGTTGTAATTATGTTATATTTTAGCTTATATGCTTTAGTAAAGAATGATCGTACTTGTGAACGGTATTCGCTCTAAAAATAGGCCAACCCTGATAGAATATGGCGTGTAAAGTTTCTAACTACAGATTCTCTTACTGCTTCACACTGATCTCAGACATATTTATTAATGGATCCAGGATGAACATACTCTAAATATATGCAAAATCGATCATCAACCTGCACAGAAAAGAGAATTCTGTCAGTAAATATCTTTAATGCTATTTCAAGGAAACAACATGCCACCTCTTGCCACAAAACTGCTTTCAAATAAGTTGATCTCATATTGTAAAAAAATTGATACAAAAATTAAAATTGAGAAGAACTCACAAAAAAGCCAAGTAACATACATTTACTGCATTTTGTAAACATAGTTAGAAATAGTAGTCCTTAGGTATGAGTGGAGATGAATGAGAACGGGAATAATGCCAACTAAGACATGAGTTAACACTGGAACAATCACAATAAGGTGTTAGTTATGACGTCTTGGTAAGCATTGAAGGGGTTGAAGAATGAAAAAGAATTATATGGATAAAGGGTCTAAAGAAATAAGCCCTCCACATACTTTAGGCAGAAACCGGGTCAATACATAATCTATCAGGTTCATAAAGATGAATTATGGTATTGAAGAAAAGACATCATGGACCCAGTGATGCACTGCATAACCCTTCCCAGCCATTCAAGTTTCTCTCAACATATACTTGTCTCATTTGTCACGGAGATACACACGACTTCTATTGACTTTATCACTCCGAGTTAGTTGATATTGAATAGGTGGCAGTCTGCTCCAGCCTCCGATTACTAAAACCAAAACGCACTAATTGAGTCTAGAGCCAAGATATCAATAAATAAATCTCATTATGACACATTTCATGACAAACACTTGTTGAACACCATTAAGTTCACAAGCTCTTAACAAGAGTCCTATGCATTATCCTTGTGATTCTGCCAGAACATTTAGAGTGATGCTCTTTAGCATTCCACAGTGACGAATGAAAATCCTTCCAGAGTCAACCTCAAACAGCTCCGCGGTAGGTGACTTGCGAGATTCTATATGAATCAAGCTTGTGTCAAATGGATATCGATTTGGTCCAGTAAATGAACTAACGACTCAATAAGAAAGATAGTAACTATCTGATTCACTCTTACCGTGATGTCTGCTTTGGGATGTTCCGGTAAAGAGAACTAGCAAGCATGGTGAATCTAATACATTTGTGTTAGAGGATCTTACGCTTTAAGCTGGAAACCTTGTCAAGAAGATTCTTCTCAAAATTGAATCTACCTGATCATATGTACAATATTTATACTGTAAAACGGTCCTCATGAAACCAAAGGTTAATGTAACCGAACCGTGACGAATGACAAAGCCATATTCGTCCAT
This sequence comes from Tanacetum coccineum, assembly GCA_026074375.1. Taxonomy (NCBI): domain Eukaryota; kingdom Viridiplantae; phylum Streptophyta; class Magnoliopsida; order Asterales; family Asteraceae; genus Tanacetum; species Tanacetum coccineum. The sequence goes on from BQNB010114535.1 coordinate 19,547, forward strand.
ATCTATTTATCACTAACTTTAAAACGCAGGTACTGACAATGAAGTTACAACCTCATTCCAGCAGAGTCGGATTCATTACCACATGCTCATACCCAAGCTGTAACGACATATTATTGGCATTAAGATTCAAGAATCAAGAAAGCTAAAGTTCATACAAGACAAAGATTTCCGCAAACTCTGATATTTAAGATCTTCCTTATAGATATCAAGAATTTCAAGACAAAGATGTCAAGGGAGATTGTTAGCAAGCTTTCAAGATGATGCAAAGTATGAGCATGTTGGTCAAGACCTAAGATCACAAGATGGCAAAGACAACAAAGACAAACAAGGAAAAGATCTAAAGATCTCGGAACTAAAGACAAAGTCAAAAGACAATGACAAAAGCTCTAGATCAAAGATCACATAGCATGAAGGAACAAGCCTACAACATGATGACCAAAGATTCAAGAACTCAATGACAAATCAATCTCAATAAGTTTAAGGAAGCAAGATTCAAGATCCCACCTCAGGAATTCGAAGATCACACATTGGGGGAGATTGTTAGCCTCAAATATGTCTTTGAACATGGAAGCTCAGAATCTGCAAGAAACCTCGCTTCGGGAGAGATTGTTAGCCTCAAAATATTGAGTCAAACAAGGAAGCTCGGCTACTAATCATGGAAGCTCGGTCTTTATTAAATATATGTTGTAATAGGCTAAGTTACGGGTATCGGGCTCGTTAGTTAATCTAATATTGCACGTGTTGCGAGAAAAAGCCCAAGCAAAACCAAAGCCCGGCCCATGAGAAACCCTAGGTGTCCAATAAGCCTAAGGGAGTATAAATACCCCTTCTCCATGTGTGGAGAAGGGTTAGTTGTCATTTTTATTTTCACATACACTTAGTGCAATCCACCATTGTGTTCTTCTCTCTACTTTATCTCTCTAACTTCCTTCTCTATTTTCTTCTCATCTTCTTATCTTATTTCTTATCTTTGATTCTTGCTATGTAAGTGGAAATGATATATATTATAGGTTCCTACAAGTGGTATCATTCGCCTCGGGTGGGTATTGTGTTTGTGGTTCGTGATTCTAAGCTTGGTTTGAAGCTTCTTTACGCTTTTTAGGACCGGCTTATTGTTTGTATAAGTTCTTTGAGTCCAAAAGCCAGATACTTTTTTATTACAAACACTTAAGGGATAAGTTTGTGCAAAAACGAACCATGCAAAACAGGTTTTATGGATTAAAAAGACAGGTTTTTTGTTAAGTTTTTGAAACCGCATGTTTTGATGCATTTTGAATCATTTTCATCCTTATTGTTGTTGTTTGTAATGATCTAGTTGTACTTCTATCATATTCACACCTTTTAATAGCTTATTCAAGCATCAAACCTCGTATTTCATCATCAAAATTCTGGGTTTGATATGCTTATTCGCGGTTTGTGTTTTTATGTTCTTGATAGCGATTTGTGCAACTTGAGTGTTTGCGGGTTGTGCAAAACATAGAATCACGGTTTGTGTTTTGTTATAGGTCGCGGTTTGTGTTTCTAAACCAGTCGCGGTTTGTGTTTCAATCCCTAGGTCGCGGTTTAAGTCATTGGTTTGGTCGCGGTTTATGTCAACAAGCTTGGTCGTGGTTTATGACAAAGAATTTATTTCGCGGTTTGTGACATTGAAATAGAAATACAACCAAATTCGGTCCAGCCATTTTCGGTTATACAATTTCGGTGAAACACAAGTTTGGACAATCATTAATTAAGGACTTCTAATTTCAACTTGGACTTAAAAGACAATTAATTCCTCTACAACAAACCTTAACAACAAACAATTATTCATTCACGGTTTCTTTTTGATTTTGTAAAATCCCGTAAAAGTCGCTTCTTTTCTCGGTTTAAATCATAAATTTGTAAAATCCCGTGAATGTTAATTGAATTCATTTAACAACAACTACAATCACTTTACCTACTTAAGATAATCATTTTCACTTCACATCACGCTAAAATGGAAAAGAAAGATACTTTATCTTCATGTTCGGATTTAGAAGAATAAGAAATGCAACAAATACAAGACAAAGCAAAAAAGAGTTGCATGGTATCTTTTCGACTACTTCATTCACACCTCAAGCTTCTTTCAAACAACGACTTAAAAGGAACTTGAACCGAGCGTGGATTCAAACGGGCATTTGTGACACTCTTTGATCAAGATGTAGAGACT
>BQNB010114536.1:7984-21734 GCA_026074375.1 Tanacetum coccineum
TCTCTAAATTTCTTCCATATCATCTCATCTTAATTTCTTGTTTCATAATGAAGTGAAAGTGATTAAAGGGTAACCTACAAACGGATTAGGTAAAAATAAAGGAAGATTTCATTAACATTAAAACTGATTACAATAAGGTGAAAGTAAGAGTACAATAAGCTTGAAAGGTTACACTACTTAACTAAAAACTTTTTTAAGCTAAAAATTACAATTTAACTAAAAACTTTTAAAAGCTAAAAACTAGATATAGAAGATGATTCCCCTTGTGTGTGAGTGAGGCTTTATATAGCCTCACCTGAAGCTTCCAGACCCAAAGTTTGTTACACGCTCTCATCAATCCTAGCCCTTGAATCATCTCTCATCATTGGATGCTCTTTCTCCATCGTTGGATTAGATTTTGATCACACGGATTGCCAACGTGGCAATCCGTGTGTCAGAGGCCTTTGTGCTTCTTTTCCATACGTTTTAGTGCAGATCCCATCATTTTGGAGTGTTTTCTCCTTTGCCTCCGTGTCATCTCTTGTGGGTATTGGCCAATGAGAGGGCTTATGTGACGTTTATCCCTGCCATGTTGTACTTAGCCACTTGAATTAGCTTGCCATGTTGTCAATTGAATTTTACCCTATGATTGTGACGTTGGGTAAAAGGTTGAAGACGGGTGAATAGTAGTAACAATTTTTCCCGCGTTCAAACTTATATAAAAGAAAAGTTTGACTTTTCTTTTTGACCCGAGTTAAAATCGTTTAACTTCGGGGTTTATAAAAGGATTTGGGCCGGGTATTTGGGCTTGGGCTCGGGATAAGTGTTGTTATAAGGGTTAACGGGTGTTAACTCTTTATAAATTAAAAAGTTAACACCGTTAGGGTTTAGGGACTATTTTTGCAATTTAGTTTTCTTTGATGGACTGATTTGGGAATTTTGGGTTTTGTCTTTTTTTGGTTGACTACTGTTGACCATGAGTTGACTTTTGTTGACCTTTGATAGCATTCTCCCAGCTCTTTGTGTGCATTTTTCCATTCCAGTGTCCGTGTTTGTCCGGCTTTGACCGTTTTCTTGAGATTTTTGCATTATCCGTACCTACATAATCACAAAGACAAAACAAGCATTATTCAAGCATTTAAAGCACAATTTTATCTATTTAGGGCCATTTTTGATATACAACAGATATGTGTTTACACACATATCAAAATTCCCCAAACTAAGCGATTGCGTGTCCTCACGCAATATTATATGCTCTATAACCAAATACCTCAAAACTTCCCCAAACTAAATCTTTGAAAAGTAGCAAAGATTTTTGGGAGAGAGTTAAGAAATCACAAGTTATAAAACACCCCATTTTCCCATTTTTATAAAATTTATTATTATTATTATTATTATTATTATTTTTTTTTTTTTTACATATATAAACTAATAATATTTCGACTTTCATTATTTCTATAATTGTTAGGGATCATAGAACATAAATTCATCGTCCCCGACTTTTCACTTGTTCCAAACCAAGCTTAAAACGAAATCACAGCTAAATATCAGTAAAAATGCTAACACTACTCATATTTGCAACTTGTGAACTTTTTACTCCCGACATTTATTATATCTTAAGTGAGTGTGCTATTATGAATTTCAACCATGGATCAACGTTTTGCAACATACTATGCTTTACGTTCCACCCAAGAATAATGAATTTGAAGGCGAGATCATCCCATGTAGCGACTTTCGTCTCGGCACATCCCAACCTTGTGGCTAAGTGACCAGGCTTTTGACACCCCACAGAGACTAGTATCGGGACTCACGGACCTTAGGTTTCAAAAAACTCTCAGGTTTCCCGTATGTTCATAGCTTATAAAATAGAATAGTCAAAGTTCAAAAGCATATTTGAATTTAACAAAAAGAAATCTATTTATTAATTTAAACTTAATATTAAACATAACATTTATGCAATTGTAACCCTTGACCTTTTAGAAGGCTGCAACATCGGTTGTGAGCCGGCAAGATGCAGCAAACTTTTATCAGTCTCGGATTTTTATTTTTACTATGGGCTTTCTTTAGAAGACTACCACATCGGTTGTGAGCCGGCAAGAGGTAGTAAACTTTTATCAGCCCACAGCTTTTATTATTATTATATTTTTTATCATTTTATCATCATTTTTTTTATTTATTTATTTAGAGAAGACTTCTTTTTGAAAAATTCAAGTATAAATTTGAACTAAGACTAAATTTTTTGCTATATATTACATAAAAATTATTGATTTAAGTTTAATCTCCAAAAACAACACGTATATTAATTTGGTTAAGAGCTTATGGGAGAAAAAACAACAAGTTACATACATGAGCTCTTAAGATTTCCAACTAATCCTTGTTTTAGCATCCTACTCATACCTAACTCTATCATTTTTCGTTCTTCGCAAATTTTCGCGAACGCTTAGCCTAAAAGTTAAGGAACAAGCTAGAGCTCAACACGCTCGATTGGGTCAAAATTTACTCTTATTCTACCCAGCAAGAAAGTCAAAATTGTGACAAAAACACTTATTTTATTTTTGAAAATTTTTAAAATTTTCATATTTTTGAAGATTTTAATTGTGACAAAAATATTAATTTTATTTTTGAAAAATTTTAAATTTTTTCATATTTTTTAAATGTTTGGTGAGAAAACAGGGTACGTGAGAACAATGTGTAAAAGTAGGAAAGATCATATCGAAGATATATTTATCCAAATACTAAATCACACATTGCCCTCAAGTTTCCTAGCCTAAGGACTTAAAATATCCCATACTAGTACTCAAAAAAGTCAAATTACATAACTCAAACATGAAGAAAGTATCACAAATATCTTAAGCCGTTTATCAAGTGTGCTAAAAGATAAATGTTAGACGATAATAATCTTTAGGATATCGGATTTCCCCAAACTAATGGCAAGCAAAGGTTAAGAAGTTCGAGTGGACCGGGACAAAACACCGAACACGAGAGACTTCAGAAAATTTGGGTTAATCCTGCAAACAATCACAAGTACAAACAACAAACACAAAGATCGGAAGAGTACAAGCCTCCTCACAACACATTAGAAGCTAGAAAGAAAATAGAAAATGGATAAGCATGGGGTGCCTCCCACGAAGCGCTTTGTTTTTGGTAACCGAGTCACATAGCTTGACTCGATCCCCGAATTCATTCGTCCTTAGGGAGAGTAAATGGAAGAGAAAATCTCAATCGGGCTTTCATTAATGTTTGGACAAACATTAAAGCACATGAAAGTTCCATCCCGATGAGATGCCACCGGCTCTAAGTGGAGATGCCGGGGTCAAAAATGGTGTCTTCACTCCCGAAGGAGTAAAGAAAAGGAGAATCCACAGGGTAAGTGAGAAACGGGAGAAAAGTCCGAATGACAAATGTGAAGGAATCGTCATCTTCAACATCAATCTCATCTCCCCCTGGGTCAAAACATTCATCTTCATTAAGCTCATCAAAATTGTTTATCACGGGTGCATCGGTCTCAATAATTAAGCTAATCTCAACATCTGGTGGTTCCGGAGGAGGACGAGGAAATGACGGATCATCATAAAGATCAAAGTGAAATGATTCAAACTCGGGAAGAGAGTTATTAGCATGAGTAGTGGTACTGCCACTTCTCGTCTCTTCCGTATGATCGCTAAAAGTCTCGAATTCAGGTAAAGAGTTATCCGAATAAGAGAAAGAAGTATCGGACTCCTCAAAGAACGAATCACTATCCACAATGGGAATAGGAAATGAAAAGGGAGACTTGAGCACACGATCAGGAGTGGGGTTATCTTTCAAAGATTCGATATTAGTAACAAGACGACTAATGTTCAACAATTTCTCACGAAGAATAACGTCTTGGATTTGAAAAATATCTTCTAAGTCAAACTCTTTCTCTTCTTGATCAACATCATTCACCTCCTCTAAGCTATCGATCTCCAAATTGAGAGGTGATGCTTCAATGTACTCGATGTTCTCATAAGAATCGTCATCACTTGAAGTACCATCATTGTTAGAATCGGATAAAATCTCAGAATGATTGCTCAAAGCATCAAAAGTGGAAGGATCTTCACAAACGGGCACATCACACGTATCTTCGGAAATACCCTTGAACTCACTTGGGATTGGGACAAGGTTCTCAACACTAGGAATAGTGTCAAGATGCTCGTCCCCCATACTTAGAGAGTTATCGGGCTCCTTGGTTGATAAAACAGGTGTGATTGCAATGGTATAGTCCTCGTCATCATCATAGCAAATGGGAATCTTCCAATATCGATCTTTAGCCTCTTGCTCTTCCGCAATTCGCCTTTCTTCTTCCTTCTTTTGCATAATTTAACCAACCATATCACATATGGATGTCATTTGTTCCATAAGCTTATTTTGAGAATTGAGAAACTCATTTTGAGCATTTAAGAATTGGATGATTAACGGTATATTGCAGGGGTTGAAATTGGTCAAAACCAAAAGAATTAGGATCATAGCAAGAATTTTGCTCATAATAATCTTCATTCATTGGTTGACATTGAAAAGTTTCATGAGGACCCCCGCAATTTTCACAACAAAGATATTGTTGTTGAAAATCATGAAAATCTTGCGGGAAATTAAAGTCTTGATTGTAACACGGTTCCGGATAGATAAACGGAACTTGAGGTGTACAATAGTGACCATAACGAGCATCGTTCCCGCAAAATTCACAAGAATACATAGAAGGTTGTGGAGGTGGGTTGAAAACGTTAGGAGAATCATCAACAAAATTAGGTTTGGAATCATAAGTGAATGAATTCTCATCTCCAGAATTGCATGTCGGATGAACACTTGGCAAAGTCTGTGGGAGCTCATTAATGGTTTGATTGCATTGTTCTGGATTAGAGATAATCGGAGCTTTTGGTGGACAATTATAACCAATATGAGCACCGTTCCCACAAGACTTGCAAGTACATCGTTGACAAAAGATATCATCTAACGAATCACCACACTTGTAACAACAATTATGGTTAATTTGTAGAGGACTTAGCGAAGAATTTACACCGGGGTCTTGATTGAAGACGAGTGGCTCTCGAGGTGCACTAACAACGTTAGTGTTGTGATTGGATGACTCATAAGTGTTTAGAATTTTGTTTTCATCATGAATTGTATATCAACCTTCATTCAAACACTTTCGCACAAAAGCACAAGGTCGACAATATAGACCCTCAACCAAATTTCCACAAGTTGCACAATTCTGAGGTGGTTTAGGAACAATAATCTTGTCTTCAAGACCCCCTTTTGAACAACCACAATTTCTAGTGTACAAAGCTCCACAATACATGCATTCTTTAATTGATAAGAGGGGGTTCAAACGATGATCGAGCGATGCCATAAGAATTAAACAAATTAGAGGGTTAAGAAAAGAATCAAATAGATAAGAAGAAAAAAAAGATTATTTTTGGTTTTTAATCTAATTTTAACGGATAAGGAGATAAACAACTTGAACCAAATAATCAAACTTACATCACGGTAGCTCTTAAAAATTTTACTTTTTAAGGTGAGCCGTATTTCGTAAGTGACACAAATGATAAGTTTTTAAATCTTTTATTCGAGTTGGGAACTTATTATGGATAATACCTCAATGGAAGATATTATTTGTTGGTGTTCTTTTACCAACTTTTTAAATTCACAAATTAACTAGAAAAGAGCAAAATATTTTTGTATTTTTGTTTTTAAACTTCTACTTATACTAAAAAGAAAAGAAAAATATTTTTACTTTTTATATTTTTGATTTTTATTTTATTTTTGATTTTCTTAAAAGCGTAACTTTCGAAAACGAAAGGTTCTCCAAATCACGATCAACAAACTTCAAATGAAGGAATCTTAATTACAAATCCCCGGCAGCGGCGCTAAAAATTGATTCGTTAGAACCAACACACGTAATAATAAAATATATAATATATGATAGAAAATTACCAAATTACCCTTGAGGAGAAAGGTAAAAAGGAAATTCTTCACAAATATATATATATATATATATATATATATATATATATATATATATATATTATATATAATATATATATATATATATATATATATATATCTATATATATATATATATATATATATATAATATAATACTATATTAACCTTAAGTATATACTTGGGTTCGTTATTCCCCAACGATTTGTGAAATTGAAGCCACGTTTGATGTTCGGACAATGATTTGAATTGGAAACAAAGATTGATTTGATTTTTTTACTTCTACAAATTAAAATAAGTAAATGATAACAATTAAGCACGAAAACAAATAACGAGAAATTAAACTTTAACTAAAAACGCAATTGACTAAAAAGTAAGTTTAAAGAAAACCCTTAATTTCTAAAATTAAACCTAAATTGAATTTTTCTTTTTAAATAAACTCTAATTGACTAAAAAGTAAGTTTAAAGAAAACTAGAACAAAAACGGAGATGAAATGAGCTTTAAAACACGAAAATGAGAACGGGAACGAATCCCGTTCTTTAAAATAGCAAATTTTTACAAATTAACCTACGAAAGTAAAACTAATTTTCCTAGAAACTTTATGATAAAAGAAAATTTTCTAAAAAAGATTTATATTTTTTTGATTATTTTTCTATTTTTTATGATTTTTTAAAGTTTTTAACAAAAATAAATGTTTAAAAATACTAACCTATTTATAAAAATTCTAGAAAAAATACAGAAAATAGCTTGAACTAATTAGAACCTAGGAAAAATAAACTTGATTACACAGCTTATCGAATAAGCTGTGTAATAAGCTAAAACAACTTATAAAGCTTATAAGGAGAAAACGTGTATAATAATTAAATGTTGTAAATGAATAACGAAAAAGACCCCATGGTGTGTTGGTAGTGGAGTGTGGTGTGTGTTGTTATAAAAGGGTTGAGGGTGTTGAGGTCGGGGGTTCGAGTCTTGCTCACCCCCGATTTCCACCTTCCCCTTTTTTTATTTTTGAAAACTTATAAAAGCAAAGTTGTAAATAAGCTAAAAATAAGCACTTTTAATAAAAGAAACTTTTTATGAAAAGCCCTAAATAAGCTATTAAACAGCTTAAATCTAGACAGAAACACTTAATTCATTTTTTTTGGTATTTTTCTTAAACTAATAATCTAAAAGACCACAATAAGCTAAGTTTATGACAAATTAAGCTACTAATAAGCTAATACTAATCTAAAGAGCTAAATGAACAAGAATAAGCACACAGAACAAGCCATAAGCTAGAAATTTAAAATAAGCACTTATAGAAAACTTAAAACCAAACAGTCCCTGCAGGGATCTTTGAGCTTATTTTTTTATAAGCTCTTGGATCCTTATGCAATATTAAGCTATACTAGATTAAACTACAACTAAAAAACTCTCTAAAACATCTTTCAGAAACTATTTTAAAATTCAATTGTTTATTGAAAAAGCTTGTTGAAAACAGCTTATACTAAGAACACTTAGTACTGTTGGTTTTGAAATTGAAAAGACAAAAAGCTATTTTAAAAGCTAAAAGCAGATAATCAAATGATCTTAACTTCAAAAAGCAAATTCAAACTTATTAACTATTACCCTAGACCTATCTGTAAACTCAAAATCCAATCCTAACAACAAGATTTACCATCTGATTTATGAAAAAGCCATTTTTCCCTTTTGATAGTATCTCATGCAATTTGCACTTACCAGGACACAAAACTTAATTCCTATTATGCAGACTATAAGGAGTAACTCTATACTGATTTAACACTAAACTAAATGCAAATAAAGTGATGACAAAAGCTAGACCTGAATTAAGCTAATAATGCAAAGTGATACTTGACAGATTATGACCCTATGAATACTTAACTCATGAAAACTGAATTAACCATATTCTGACTTATGATACTAGTTTAAACAAACCTAAATGAGAGTTTTAAAGCAAACACAAAAGCCCAAATGGCCAACAACAGAATTAACTTGTGGTTAATATTGTTGTGCCAAACACCCCTTTAAATAGACTAAAAACCATATTAGCTTATGAAAATGAAATTAAGAGCTTAAAACCTAAACACCAGATAACAAATAGCTTATGACAAATCCAATGAACCTATATGAATAAGCAAATAAGCCAGAAACAAAGAACTAAGAGTTAAACTACTTATTTTTGGATTTTTAATGATTTATAAGACAAAATATGAAAACCTAAAATCTACACTACAAATGCTAAAAACAGATGATCAAACATGATTAATAAGTACAATGAGACAAGATTAAGCACAAATAAGCTAGCAGGTAAGCAGAATAAGCAAAATAGACTAGGAATTTAAAGATAGAAAGGATAAGGAAAACTTACAAAGTCCTTAGCTAAACAAAGGCAATAAAGGCTCAATTAAGCTGTCTATAAGCTCCAACTTATCCAAGGATAAGCTGGTAGGGTCCCATAAGCTCTTCCAAGTTAAGCTTATCATCCAAGTAGCTCAAATCTATAATAAGCAAAGGTATTAAGACTGATTTATAGATTTAAGTATATTAAGAGCTTATTAATAGCTCATTTTAAGCTTAGAGACTCAAAGAGCTTGTATGAGCTTATGAGAAGCTTATGTAACATTACTAGCTTATTATATAAAGTTTTAAGTGAATTTGAGAAAAGCAAATACGAATTCTATTAACGAAAAAGTTGACTACAATTCTGAAAAGGAAATTACATTTAATCAAACATTAATCTAAACATTTTAAATGAAAATTACAAAAGCTAATTTTAATAAGCTAATTTTTAAGCTACTCCTCGATTTTCCGTGTGTGTGAGGCTTTGCTTGTATTTATACTGCCTGGGAGAAGCTTCTAGGCTCCTGAGTCTGTTAGACGCTCCAATCAATCCCTCCCCTTCATTCTTCTCAATCATTGGCTTTCTAATCTTGGCCCTTGGATCATTAAGTGAGCACACGGATTGCCAGCGTGGCAATCCGTGTGTCAGGGTACTTGTGCTTCTTCTACACACATTTTAGTGCAAATCCCACTTGATAGGTGTGTTTTCTCTTTTGCCCGCGTGTCATTCCCTTTTGGGGATTGACCAATAAGAGCGTTTGGTGATGTAATACTCTGCCAAGGTGTCCTTTATCACTTGAATTGTCTCTCCATGTGGCCAATTTTGATTTGCCCTTTGGTTTGAGCTCGAAGTAAAACGGGGAAGAAGGTGAATAGTGGTAACAAAATTTCCCGCGTTTTACTTTTATAAAAGGATTGTTTGACTTTTCTTTTTGACCCGGGGTTATAACTCTGGGCTTATAAAGGGTTTTGGGCCTGGTAAGGTTTTGGGCTCGGGCTTGGTGTTGTTATAAGGGTTAACGGGTGTTAACTCTTTATAAATTAAAGAGTTAACACCATTAGGGTTTAGGGACTATTTTTGCAATTTGGTTTTCTTTGAGGGACTGATTTAGGAAATTTGGGTTTTGTTATTTTGTGTGTTGACTTTGGTTGACCATGAGTTGACTTTTGTTAACCTTTGATAGCATTCTCCCGGCTTTTGCACACTCAATTCCGTTCTCGTGTCCGTGTTTGTCCGGTTTTGACCGTTTTCTTGAGATTTTTGCAATATCCATACCTACACAATCATAAAGACAAAACAAGTAATATTCAAGCATTTAATGCACAATTTTGTCTTTTTAGGGCCAATTTTGATATAAAACGGATATGTGTTTTCACACATATCAGGGTTCCTAGTTTGACAATCAGAACTATCATGTAGACCTCCACATTATTCACAACAGTAAAACTAATGTGGCAAACTCGTAGAATGATATGGAGATTTGTCATTACTAAAGTTTTTATTGCTACACGGGTCCTGCTCGTAGATAAGTGGGGTCCGTGTTTGACAATCAAATCCATAGTGAGTATTATCTCCACACAACTCACATAAGTATATCTCGTATTGGTGATGTAGATGTTGGTTGAAGAAGTTGGGTGTTCTATTATAAGAATAAGGATTTGGGTCATAGACAAACTTATTTCCGGATCCTACACTGCTACAGCCAAGACAATTTCCACCATTAAACGGACCTCCACACCACTTGCAACTAAAATGGTTATACGAAGACATGTCGAAGAATTAAACGGATAAGAAGATAAAGAAGATAAGAATTAAATGAAATAAGAGGATAAAGGAGAATATTTTTATTTTGGATTTTTATAAAGATAATAAAAATGAAATAAAAATATTTTTGGTATTTTTAATATTTATATAAAAGAAAATTAAAATAAAAAAAGAAAATATTTTTGGATTTTTATAATTTTTATAAATACGAAAATAAACTTTCAAAAGAAAGAATCTTTAAGCCAGTAACTCGAAACACCAACGCAAAAATCGTACAACTCTCCCAGGGAGCGGCGTCATTTTGATGAACGTCAAAAGCGTGTCGTAATAATATATATAGTATTTCCCGTCGGATGTAAAAATTACTTTAGGAAAAGTAATAATTAATCTTCCGGATATCGTATCCACGTCAAGAATTGAATTTGAGATTTACATTAATGTTTTTTGTTTGATGTTTGATTATCAAATATTTTGGTTTTTGATTTTAAACTAAATACATACTAATAACAAACTAGATTATACTAAATAATCAATAAGCAAAACAATTAAACAAAGATATATATATATATACTCCCCCCTTCCTAAAATTATTGTCCCCCGACAAAAAACACACAGTTTAAGAAAAATGCATTTATTACAGCTTTATCTTTCTTACTTTTTAGCAGAATGACAGTTTTACCCTTAGCTAATTAATTAAAGTCTTCTTTAAAGTTTGTAATTATAATTTCAAGTAAGGGTAATATGGTAAACTTGATCAAATTTTCCTATTTATTTTTAGTAGTGGACAATTAAATTGGGACATCCCAAAAAGGAAACGTGGACTATAATTTTGGGACGGAGGGAGTATGTGTAACGACCCACTCTGGAAAGGAGGCCGAAACGTCATAATCATGGTGTCATATCAAAGCATAATAAAGGCATAAAGTCATAAATGATAACATAGAACAAGGTGGAAAGCCGGAATCAAACATCGGCTCTCGATTATGAGATCAACATGAATAACGTAAAAGAAGTCTAAAGGACGAAACATGTGTCCAAGATAGTATAGCACATCAAAGTGTCTGCGATATAAAGAAAGGAAACTAAATAGGTCACTTCCTAAGCACACACTCTCTCATGCCCAATCTCCCTCTAGATACCTGCCGTATAAGAAAGAGAAAGAAATACGGCTGAGCATAACGCTCAGTGAACGGATATAATAACAATGTAAGTAATAAGTATGAATCCTGGATAATAAGTATAAAGCAGCGGAAAGATCATGAGTGTCATGAGGAAACCTGGAGAATACGTCATGAAGAATAGGAAATAAACATGTAAAGCATGGTAATACGAAGTAAAGATGTCATGAAATATCATGGATAGTATAAACATAAATAATAAGGAATGCCCACGAGCTCATATAATCATACATGTCATAATAATAATGTCGTGAATACATGCATATAATAGAGGGGCTGCCTCAACATGTAATAGAGGGGTGACCTCTTATAATAATATGGGTGGAGGGATCAGCTCCAATGTGATGGGATGTAGAGCACACACCAACCAATCACCATGAACGTGTAAACATGTAAACTAGGATGCACCCATACGCCCCTGAATAATAATGGCCAAACATGAAATATAATCTGGTAACATGAAAAGGGACGCCGCGTGAAATCACTCTCAACGCGAAAGAGTCGTGACACAGGTGCCTCATGTGTCACGGTCATGGTACCTCCATGACTAGGTGGTAAGTCATGTAAATCATGGTCATGCGTATATATAGCTCGGGCAATAGAATAAGTCTTGAAATCAAACATGTAAAGGATCATGGCAAAAGACATAAAAATGGGGAAGCATAGCAGTTCTGGGGATGAATCATGAAAAGAAAGAATGTCCTTACTGAAAGGACGGAATATCCGTACCTTATGTCCAGCAGTAACGGAAAGAGATGGATAAGAAGATGGAAGCTACTCCTGCTTAATGCGATCTACATGTTAAAGGACATATATAAGTTACTTGTTCATGATTAAGGTTACTTTCCATTTTTTGTAACTTCTATTTTTAGTAACTTTCTATTTTTAGTAACTTTCTATTTTTAGTAACTTTCTATTTTTAGTAACTTTCTATAATTAGTAACTTTCTATAATTAGCATGATTCCTTGATTAGTACGTTCCATGATTAACATATTCCATGATTAGTATGTTTCATGATTAGTATTCTTGTTATATTGGGTACTTTCCAAAAATAGCAGCTTCTAATTATAGTAAGTTTCCAAAAATAGACTTTCCTTAATTAACTTTCCATAAATGATAACTTTCCTGATTTAATAAGTTTCCATAATTAAACTTTCCAAAAATAGACTTTCTACAAATAGACTTTCCAAAAATAGCAGGTTTCTATATATAGTAAGTTTCCATAAATAGCATGTTTCTATAAATAGCAGGTTTCTATAAATAGTAAGGTTTACATAAATAATATCAAAATGACATTTTCTACCCCCCAACTTATTTTATACAGAATATATTAAATATAATAACATGTCTAAAACAGACCCCATAGTTTCAGAAATTACAAAACAAGTCCTTATACTTTTAAATAGCAAATCGGGTAACAATTAAATCACTAAAACCCTAATTGAATTTTTCCCAAGCACAAACATAATTATTTCCCAATCATTGGCATTAATTACACCTGGAAAAAATAACAAAACCCTAACCCTAATTCATTTTAACCATTTTCTTTCCTTTTTCCCTTATTTTCGAATTCGGTAAACACAAATAAATCTTCAACAATTATTCGAATCATTTATAAATTATTCCAACAATTTTTCTGAGTTATATGAGATATGAAAAACCTTAGAAAAATATAAAATAAATTTTACAATTAGTTTTTATGCCGATTTCAATACTAGCTAGAAATTAGGGTTTCGAATATGATTTGATTTATAAAATCAAAATAAAATGCATGAACATTTTTCTTATGCATAGATCGAACTTATAGGATGAAAAGTGAGTTGTAAAAATACCTTGGATGATCCTTAGTGATTTTATGAATTTATGAACCCGGTTGCTTATTCGAACCCAAAACCAATACCAAAATCGAACAAAGCCTTATAAAATCTTCCCACTATTTTTCCCACACTCCTTGACCTTCAAATCACCCAAGAAAAATCGTGCAAGCCTTGGAAAAAATCTTGTGCCGTCACTTTTGGATTTTTAGGGTTTCGGTGGTTTTTAGTTTTAGAGTTTTACAAATTAAAAATGCTTAAGGAATATAATAAGGTATTTAGGCCGAAATATTGGGCTTTTAAAATGACTAAAATCTGATTTCTAATTTACCAATATTTATTTTGCCATTATCCTAATTTATCTTATTTAATTTGTAATGTATACTTATATAAATATTAATTAATTCGGCATAATTATATATAAATAATTATTAATTATTTTTCTTGTATAACATAAGGTATTTTATTCTTGCAAAATTTTATAATTGCCATATTTTGTATTTTCATAATTTCTAACACTTAAATGAATTTATTTAAGCTTTTATGCATTTTTCTTTCATTAGGGGCATTTTGGTCATTTTACTCTTATTGAGATTTTTAGGTTTTACAACTCTTCCCCCCTAAAAGAAAAATTCGTCCTCGAATTAGAAACATGATACGACTGAAAAGAATATACCAGATCATGGAAGAAAATGAGGATAAGAAGTCCGT
>BQNB010114537.1:0-21734 GCA_026074375.1 Tanacetum coccineum
CATGTAGTAAGGAAATCAAGCTTTAATAAATTTACGAGTAAACAACCATGTATCACTCATGTATCAGAAGTCATGTAGTAAACAAGTAAGAGCTTTAGTAAAAACATTCATGTAACGCTTATGTAGTAGAAATCAATAAGTTTTCTTAGTAAAACGAGCACGTATTCTCACCCCGAAAACAGCTTAAAAACCATTAAAAAAGAAAACGTAGGGCTATGAACTCACCGAGAAGCAATGAAGTAGTAAGTACTAAAGCTAGATCGATAAACGCAGAAGTCAACCAAGAGCGTCGGAATGTCAATTATGCCTAATTATCACCTAGAAAGAATGGTGACTTAGTACGGTAAACCACAACTCACACAATGACAATACGCAAAAGATACAAGAGAATCATCGTGATATGGTATGGCATTTCCTACCCATTTGACCAAGTAAGATTTATCCAAACATCCCTTTAGGACCTGAACTAATCTACCTTCAAGTATAAACCAACTTATACCACTTATTCTCTCATTTTATAAAATCCGTTATACTCGTTAAACCGTTTAAAGCAATTCGACATTATACAATTCTGCACTTACGCCGACTAAATGGACTTGTATCTCAAAATTCGTAATAGGTATAAACGAACGGTTTTCGCCTCAATCAAGATTAATGAACCTAGTTTACTGATGTTATCAACCAAACACTCCAATGTATCCAGAACCTAAGTGAAATGACCAATTTACCCTTAAGTACACAATCTGAGTTTTGGAAACAATTTCCCGCTTCACCATTTTGTTCATATCTCACAAACCATAACTAGTTAGAGTCTCGTTCAAAAGCTTAAATTTAAGTCTATCAATTATCTACAACTTTTAGTTTTAGAAAAACAGTACATAGGTTTAAAATTTTTAAGATATATTCGTTTGAAAATCTGGGCATAATTTCTAGTTAGTTTTGTCATTTTGGTCGTAACTTATTCGTTCGTAATGGTTACGGTTCTATCCAAAGAATCACATGGTCCTCATAGGTTGTACCCTTCACCCATGTAAAAACCGCAACATTCCCCTGTCCACACGAAAATCCTAACTCACGCCCGCCTTCTTTCCAGCCCGCCAGCATAATAACAACCTTTCCAGGCACCACTACACCCACCCCAACAACCAATTCCAAGTATCCACCAACCGTTTTTAGCATAATTCCCATTTTATAATTCCGTTTGACCCGAAATGAAAGCCCATGTCTAAGTTTATCTAATTCCTACAGGTTTGGATTGAAAAATGAGGCACTTAATATGAAAACATCTGGACATAAATTCATTTGAAAATCTGGGTACAATTTCTAGTTAGTTTCGCCATTCTGGTCGTAACTCATTCATTCGGAATGATTAAGGCTCTATCCAAAGAACCACATAGTCCTCATATGTTTTATCCTTCACCCATGTAAAAACCCAGTAGTCTTTAGTTCAAAAATTATTCTTTACAAGCCAACCAATCTGTCTAGTAATTTCTGGGTACACCCTAAGTTTGTTTCCACGGTTTTGATCGTATGTCGACCATCCAGAAGAGTTGGCATTCCATTCAACTCGCCACTAGGATCTGGGATAATTACCTAATTATCTTTGTAAATAACCAGTAGGCCTTAAGCCAAAAATTTACCATTGAGACCCAAACTATTTGCAAGTCACCCATTTTGACTAGTTTTAACTTAGTCATCCGGTCGAGTTACCGCTCCCTCCAACTCGCCACTTATACCTTAGACAATTATCTAACCAATCAAGTCATAAAACCACAGAGTTTAGACCAAAAATATTTTGACCTCAACATAATAACCTGATGTCCCAATTTCAATGCATCAATAACTTTCAATCCAACAATCCAACTAGTGTTTTTAACATCCTAACATCATTCTAATGCCATACGAATTATCCCAAACACCTCAAGAATACTAAAACTCATCAAAATTAAAAAAACCCACATCAAAATATCAAGTTCATTAAGAATATAAAATTAATAAAAAGGGGTTTAGGGCTTACTTGATTGAATGAATGAGTATGAAAGAGCTTGTGTACAACCTTCCTAACACCATGTGAACCCTTAAAACCAAAGATTTTAATCACCTAAAAATCACAATAACATCAGCCACAACTCCTTTAAAGATGATGGTGAAGATGATGCTTTTAGACAAAACCAAGTATAACCTTCCTTTAAAAACCCTTCTTCTTTAATCCATTAACATCTTAGAGTTTGAAAAGTGATTTTGATGGCGAATTATGTGGTGGTGTCAGCTGAGCTAGAGAGGAGAGGGAGAGAGTACTATGTGTTTTATTTTGTGGAAATGAGAAAGAAGTGAAGGTTGAGTGGTTTTATCCAAGTTAGGCATGCATTTTGTTAAAGACAAATGTCCTTAGCTTACCTCCATTGTGACACATAAGGGTGTTTAACTCACCACATGGACAATTGTTCGTGTGGTTAGGACGTGTCCTAGAAAGGGGCAAAAAGGGAATGTGTAGTTTAATTCTTGTGTAAAATTTAAGATAAGTGGGTAGTTTTAGGGCCAACGGGTAATAACGTAAAACATAGTAAGAGTTAAGCCGGAACCACAAAGTGAAAACATATATGACAAAAATAGTTTTTACATCATACGGGATACTTCTTTGAAATAAATATTTACGTTGGGCACAAAGACGGATATTAAGTCTAAACACGGGTCAAGTTTTGCTAGAGACGTAAGAATTCTCTAATGGGGTGAATAGTAAAAGTAATAGTTTCACTTGAAAGTAAAAATAGAAATGAAGTTTAGATTTATTATTGACCTTGAAAAAATGACTTGTCATAGTTGTTAACTAAATGTTTTAGCCCAAGATTGGTGTAGTGTGAACTGGAAAAAAATATGTAAAAATATTATTTGCGACACGATTTCGGTAAAACGCGGGAAAATTCATAAAGTACTAAAAATAAAGTAAGTAGGCTCCAGGAGTTAAAATATGAAATTGCTAGCTTCTCAAACACTTAAATGGATAAAAATCCTAAGCACGTCTCAGAAATAGCCAAAAACAACAATTTTCACCAAATCAGCTAACAAGTAAAACACAAAATTTCCTTAAAAAGTAAAAATAAGAACGGAGTCGAGATTTTATATTGACTATAAAATCCGAGATGTTACACAATATAATTAAAATCTTTTATCACGGTCTCAGTGAAATAACCCAAGAAGTTCTAAATGCCACAGCTGGTGGTATTTTCCTTTATAAAACACCAAATCAAGCTTATCAGTTTCTGGAAGATAAAGTCTTACTCAAGCTTGACTAGGCTAAAAATCAAAAAACCAAATCATCTCTTAAAAAAATCATTGCTTTCGCCGATGAAGGTACCAGTAATTCTAATACTGACAAAATTATGGCCCGAATGAATGCCATGACCCTGAAAATGGATGCTCAGTATAAAGAACTCCAAGCCCATGCTAAAAAAACAAAAAAAACGATCTTGATGAAGATAATATACCTATGTCCCGAGAAGAAGAAACCAAATTCATGCAAACTTTTCGTAAGACTCGTTTTTACAATGATTACCGCGACCGAGACTCGAATCGCGATCATTGGAGTTCAAACGAATGAAGTAGTTACAATCGAGACAACTACCGATCCAATACCGATGATAAACCATACGATCTGTAAAAACAATTCAACAATTTCATGAAATCTCAAAAATTGACCAACGCTTTCGTCAAAAAAACATTCATGGATCTTAAAACCCTACTCGAAAAAGTTGCCAAAAATCATCAAGCTTTAATTCAAAACCTTGAAACCAAGTTCAACAGACTTGCTGACAAGCAATCTGGTCTACCTTCTGGATCTCTTCCCAGTAACACTCAACCAAACCCAAAAGCACATAACTCCAAAGCCTACGAACCACCACAATCTCGCAATGAGCATGTGAATGTCGTATTCACAAGAAGTGGTAAATCTTACAACCCACCGGTCAACCTAAATGATCAACAAAACGATTGTGAAACTCCTATCAACTTCGATAGCGATGATGAAGACGATGAATCGACACCACAACCGAAAACTCAAAATCCAAAATCAGCCAAAGAGACTTTGTTACCCAAACCATACAAACCAAAAATTCTGTATTCTCAACGTCTTAGGAAATAGAAAATGGAAGCTCAATACGGAAAATTTCTCGACATGATCCGCGCTATCCGAATCAATGTACCTCTTATCGATGTCTTGGACATAATGCTTAATTATGGAAAATTTCTCAAGGAACTAATAAGCAACAAACACAAAATCGAACAAATCTCTGCCGCTTTCTTAAGCGATGAAAGTTCAGCGATGATCCAAAACAAATTCTCCTAAAACTCAGAGACCCTGAAAGTTTTCTTTTTCCATGTAATTTCAACAAAACTTTCTCCTACAATGCCTTAGTCGACCTTGGTTCTAGCATTAACCTTATGCCATATTCACTATATGCCAAATTATCTCTAGAAAATCTTAAACCAACTAAAATGAGCGTAAGATTAGCTGACAGATCATTCCAATACCCTGTTGAAATAGCTAAAAATATGCTCGTTGAAGTTGGTAAATTCACCTTTCCTGCTGATTTTGTTATTCTCGAAATGGAAGAGGATAGTAAAGTTCCACTCATTTTGGGACGACCCTTTCTTCACACTGCTAATGCAGTAATTCAAGTTAAACAGAAACAACTCAACCTTGGAGTTGGAACTAAACGAATGATTTTCAATATCGATTCTGCAATGAAACACTCATATTCAAACGATGATACATGTTTCAGTATCGATGTCATCGGTGAAATCTTAGAAGAATATTTCGACGCTCTTCTAGACGATGGTAGTAAAATTCTTCATTCCATTGAAGGAACCCTTCTTGAAGAATAAATCTTTTCTGAATTTGATGAATTCATGACGATCACTGCCAATGAAAACTCTGACTCTGAATCCGATACCAAAGATCCGCCATTCGAAAAAATCACCAACAATACTGATTATAAGATCAAAACATCTCTCAAAGAAACTCCTACGGATCTCAAATTTAAACCCGTTCCTGATAATCTAGAATATGTAATCCTAGAAGAACTGTTCTTTCTTCCAGTTATCATATCATCTCAGCTATCCAAAGAAAAGAAAAACAAACTCATATTTGTCCTTAAAAAGCACAAAGCAGCCTTTGCTGTGAAAACAAAACAGATTTTCCTGAGATTTTCCCATCATTTTGCAAACAACCATAGATACAACTTCTGGATGATAATGAAAACCCCGTTGTCCAAAAACAAAGAAGGTTAAAATCGAACATGCAGGAAAGTTGTCAAAAAAGGAAATGTTAAACTTTGTGGATACATGTATAATTTATCCAATTACGATAGTCCTTGGGTTATTCTATCCACTGTGTACATAGAAAGGTGGTATTACATTGTCACAAGTAAATGATGAACGTTCCAACCAGAACCATAACAGGTTGGCGTATATGCTCGAATTATGTAAACTCAATGTAGCAACGCAAAAGATCATTTTTCCTTTACTATTTATGGAATCAATATTGCTAGAAAGACTCACAGGAAATAAATATTTCTGTTTCCTCGATGGTTTTTTCTGGATATTTTCAAATTCCTATCGATCCTAATGATCAAGAAAAAACAACATTCACGTGTCCTTTTCGGTACATACGCTTTAAGCGAATGCCTTATCGGGTATGTATTGCTCTGCCACATTTCAAAGGTGTATGCTGGCAATTCTTTCAACGATAATAGATCGAAGATTCAGTCGAAGTATTAATGGATGAAGTCTAGTCTTTGATAAACTCTTTGACACATGCCTAAACAACCTTGATAAAATGCTCCAAATTGTAAAGACGTTATTCTCGTCCTAACTGGGAAAATTCATTTTCAGGTCAAGAAGGAATTGTGCTCAAACTAAAGGTGTCCAGTGCGGACTTTGAAGTCGACAAAGTAAAAAATCAATGTTATCTCATAAACTTCCATCCCCATACTAATATCAAAGGTGTTAGGACGCGTTTCAGACATGCGGTGTTTATCGACGTTCATAAAGATTCTTGAAAATGTTTCGACCTATATATAACTGCTCAAAAAGATACTCCATTTGAATTGAGATGAATGTCAAAAAAGCTTTTGAATCATTGAGAAAGAGAACTCTCCATGTGCTCATGGTCATCGTAAGCCCGAACTGGAATCTTCCATTTGAACTTATGTGTGATGTAAGTGATTTCGCAGTAGGAGCCGTCTTAGGTCAAAAAGATGGTAAAAACTTTCACCCGATCTACTTCGCAAGCAAAACCCTTAATTCCGCTCAACAAAAATACACGTAACCGAAAAGAACTTTATGGCTGTAGTTTTTGCATTTTACAAAATTCAGATCCTATCTTATTCTTTGAAAAAACTATTGGTCATACCGATCATTAGCTCTTAAGGCACTTATTCAAAAGCAAGATGTTAAAAACCCACTATGATGGATCTTACTTCTATAAGAATTCGACATAGAAATCAAAGATAGAAAAGGTACCAAAAATGTTGCAGCCGATCACTTATCTCGACTTGAAAACAATGAGACAAGCGATGATAGTGAAGTCGATGATAACTTTCCCGGAGAAACTCTTATGGAAATCAACACCAAGCGAACCGTGGTCGCAGACTTTGCCTAACTACCTAGTCGGTAATATTTTACCAAAAGGAATGATGTACTAACAAAAGAATAATTTTTTCTCTGACCTCAAACACTTTTTGGGAGGAACCTTACCTTTTCAAAGTATGTTCTGATGGTATGATCAGACGTTGTATATCTGGAACAGAAACCCGAACCATTTTAGATAAATGTCACCACGGCCAACAGGTGGAATTATTAGACCAAACATAACTGCTAAAAAGTCCTTGATTAGGTATTTTACTAGACAACAATCATCAAAGAAGCTCATACTCTAGTCCGCTTATGTGAAGCATGCCCAAAATTTACCAGACAATATATCAAAGTGACTTGAGATGCCCTCCTTGAAAACATTAAAGTATGTGAAATTTTCGACATATGGGGTCTCGACTTTTCACGAGCCGGTCCCTGAAATCATATAAGTTTGAATACATTCTAGTCGCCGTAGATTACATATCTAAATGGGACAAAGCTCAAGCTTTACCAACCAATGACGCACGAGTAGTAATCACCTTTTTGAAGAGACTATTCTGCCATTTCAGAATGCCCAAAGCTCTAATCAGCGATCGAGGTACGCACTTCTGTAACAAAATAATGGAAAAAACCATGAAAAGATATGGAGTTAATCACCGTTTCTCTACATCTTATCACCCTCAAACCAGTGGTCAAGTTGAAAACACGAACAGGGCTCTTAAAAGAATTCTTGAAAAAACTGTTAAAGACAATCCTGCTATTTGGTCAAGAAAACTTGATGATGCTCTGTGGGCTTTTCGCACTGCCTACAAAACACCTACCGGTACCACACCATAAAACTAATATAGAAAGAACTGCCATTTACCATTTGAAATTGAACACCGTGCATACCTAGGCACTGAAGAATTGCAACCCAGATTTAATCGCTGCTGGTGAGAAAAGAATGTTCCAATTGCACGAGTTAGACGAACTTAGATACCAAGCATATGAAAACTCTCGTCTATACAAGGAAAGAACCAAAGTCTGGCATGACAGAAAATTACGAATGAGAAAGGAATTCAAGCAAGGAAATAAAGTCCTACTTTTTCACTCAAAGTACAAATTTAAACAACCGAAACTTAGATCTCGATGGTTGGGACCTTATGTAGTGAAACATCAATATCCATCCGGATATGTTAAACTTTATGGAAAAGATGGAAAGACGTTCATAGTCAATGGCCACCGACTCAAACTATATCACGAAGAAGATAATGACCCAATGGAAACAGTCACTCCTTTTTCCACAAACAAATGACCCCTAAAATACGAGTCTAGCTAACGACTCTCTTAAAAATTAAGCGCTTCTCGGGAGGCAACCCGTGCTTTACTTAAGTGTGGAGGAGTTCCTCCTCTATTCCTCTACTAATATCTTTTATCTAAAAAAATCAACAAAAATATTTTCTCTTTGTGTGCTTTTGTTTATCTTTAAGCAAGGTACTTAGCTTTAAAAAGATGTGGAAAATTACGACGTATGCTCAAGATTAGCTTACAGCTATGCATTTCTCTATGCCCCGGGAAGTACCGTTTTCCTTTAATTTTCCTTATTTTATCTCTATTATCAGTTATCACATTGAGAGAAATGTTCAACTTAAGTGTGGAGGGGAGCCAACTAGGAAAAATTAATCATATCCCTCTATGTTTGCCCTATTAAATTTTTTCTAACTAATACTTTATTATATGTTTTGAAATTAAAAAATGCTCTTAGTAAGGCAAATCCAACCGGATTGACATTTGCTAGCACACCCCAGTCCACTAAATTGTGAGAAATCTAAGCCTTAAAAATATTCGGGTATCCACCTTTGGTACCTAAGATAATTGATGCCTTTAGCTTGTTCGAGTTAAGGTTTGATTGCACTCATATGTGTTTATATCCGGTCGTTACGGATGTGTACTTTGTCACTTTTCCTGGAACTTTGGTATAAATCAAAAAAAAAAAAAAAAAATATAAAAAATGGTTGAAAATTATATTTGAGAGAGCCGGTAATTTAGAAGCTCTAGAACTTGTGCTTAATCATCATTTACTAGACCGAAGCCTATCACATGAAATGTATCTCGCAAGCGCTCCTTTTAATGCTATGTTGCTGAAATATCTAAAAGTTGAATGAAGAAAGTCATGTGCTAAGCCTTAGTGGTATGCAAAAAAAAAGTTCTATATGAGTTATAATAGTTCAAAAGAAATAAAGGCTTATGTTTGGCGCATGAAGATTGGATCCTCTCTAGTACCCAAGTTCCACCCTTCGGTCAGGTTTATGTGTTAAGTACAAGCCTATGGTAGCTGTCTAGATTATGTCTGTGCAAATTGAGTGTTCTTCACAAAAACATATTTAAACCCTATCTGAGTGGCTGAGTGAATTTAAAATCAAACAATATCCCTATGTGAGGTGCTATGTTATATGTCTATGCCTGAAAAGTTATCTAATATGCAAACTCTTATAAAAATCCAAATTTTCTCCACGTCGCGATAAAGATTTTATTTTTTGCTTCCATTGCTTGAGGGCAAGCAATAAGCTAAGTGTGGAGGGATTTGATAACGCCCAAATTATACATGTTTCTATGGCGTTATTTTATGTTTATTCTATCATTTCTCGTGAACTTTTGGTACTTAATTAAGCTTGAATTGCTTATAGGTTCACTTGAAGATTCTAGAGACCCAAGCTCATGAATCTATACACTTTGGAAGACGAATACAAGAAAATATTTTTAGCCAAAGTTCAAGAAGTCTGCGCACTTGCTACATTGTGCACTGCACTTTCCCCTGAAACCCAAAACCGCCGCACTTGTTACATTGTGCGCCGCATATTTTCCCAAAGTTTTAAGAATTAAAGTCCATTAATGCACCTACAATAACTCTTCCAAAACCGCCGCACTTCAGTAAAAGGTCATTAAATGTCTCGCATTAAACTCCTAAAGTTGCTGCCACTTTTTCCCAAGTTGTGCCGGCACTTTGTACCTAATCTTGCCTATAAATTAAGGACGAATTTTCATCCTCAAATCATCCCTCCTCACAATCCCTCCTCACAATCATTCCTTACATTCTATCCTATTTTACACATACATACTTTCCCTCCTTTCACCAAAACACCAAGAAACACCTTTTCCTTTGAAGAAAAAGATCTAACGATCAAGAACGAAGAAGTTTTCTTACCTAGTTGTTGAAATAATAGAGTTTATGTAAAGTGTGCTTTTGTTATGAACTCCTTATCCATGAGAGGCTAAATCTCTCATGACTACTCGACGAAGTTACGATAATGGATAAGTGTTTGGTATGATCTTGATCGCTTTATTAAGCTTATGTTGCAACCTGTTATATCTTATCTTATCTATTTTTGCTTATCAACTTAGATTATTATAATTCATTTGGTATAGGTCGAAAGATTCCGTTATATCTATGTGGTTTTAAAGATTTGTCTATGGGGGCCCACCCCCCCCCCCCCCCCCCCCACCCCCCCCCCTGGGCTCTTTATCGGTCTGTGCTGAGAAATCCACTTTCGTAAAAATTGCTAAACAAATAAGCTTTGATATAATAATAACAGAATATTGGAGTGACCACATTGGTCTAGTTAACTAATATAAGTCTTAATTAATCAAATAGTTCGTAAAACGTTTTCTGAGCGAGAAATCAATTTTAGTAAAATTATAAGTCCCATCTTCGAGGTCAAATCATTTCTAACACTTATAAACTATTCTCAACTATCCGACTAGTCATCTTTATTTATCACTGATAAAAACTAAGTTATTTTAAAAATTGTTAAAGTTCTATTTTCATTCTGATTATACGAACATACTACTCTAATCCATGTGGATGACCTAGGTTTTACCTATAAGATTATAATGCATACGTGGGTTATGCTTTAACTCCGTGTGTTTCCATTACACATTGTCTGGTATTTCAGTCTTATAAATTTAAATCTTTTGAAACACATCAGCCCATTACATTGTAGTACATGAAGATTAAAATGGAGAAGTGGCGAGACTTTACACTAATGAGATAGTAACAAGGCATGGAGTGCATGTGTCGATCATCTCAGATCGTGGTGGAAGATTTACTTCGCGGCTTTGGTAGACATTGCAGAAGGCATTGGGAACACGGCTAAAACATGCGTATGACTTATCATCCTCAAACGGACGGACAAAGTGAGCGTACCATTCAGACTTTGATGTGCTCTATTTAAAGCGTTGTATGGAAGGAAGTGTAGGTCACTTGTTCTTTGGGCTAAAATTGGAGAAATTCGGTCGATTGGCAGAATTGGTAAAAGAGATAAAAATAAGGTGATATTGATAATTGAAATCTCAAAGCAGCTAGAGATTGCCAAAAGAGCTATGTTGGCAATATGCGTAAATATTTAGAGTTGAAGTTGGTGATAAAGTGATGTTGGAAGTGTCGTCTTGGAAAAAAGTAGTGCATTTTGGAAAGAAAGAAATGTTAGCACCAAGATATGTGGGACCATTTGAAGATCCTTAAAGGCGCTAGTTCCTTCTGACCTATTGATTAAGATTGTCTCAATAATTTAGTAGCGTAATTGATGTGTTTCAAATTTAAAGAAGTATTTAGCGGATACAAATCTGCATGTGCATTTTGAAGAAATTAAGGTAGACAAAACTCTTTGTTTTGTTGAGGAACCTATTGAGATTATCGATCGTGAGGTTAAAAGTCTGAACCGTAGTAGGATTCCGATAGTTAAGTCCATTGGAACTGGAAGCGAGGTCATGAGGATTTCATAAAAACTAAGTATCCATAATTGCTCGTTGAGCAAGCTATCATTGGAATTACTAAGTAAAGTTGGACACATAGGCTTACGGGTAGACCTTAGTGCACCCTTAAATGTTCTTATGTGGTTTGGTTAATGTTATATTTTGAAATCAATCAAAGACGGTCGGTTCTTCAAAAACGTTGATTTTGTTAACAACTATAATTAGTTCCAAGACAGTTCTTGTTTGATGAGTTGCGGGGTTAGGTTATGAATGACGTTGTTACACAACTTAAGGTTTTTGATGAGTTTCCTCGAAGACGGGCGATGTTCATGTAGTTGGATGTTTATTTTTGCTTAGAGTTGTTATGCTGCTATTTGTACCATTGTATGGGCAAGCGAGGTTGTAAGCAGTGGGTTTCTGATCGTGAAAGTTAGATGAGATTCAAAGCGTGGTCCTAAGTTCACGTGGGAACATGAGGACCATATGAAAGCTAAGTATACCCGATTGGTTGTTGATGATGATGTTGAACCTAGTAGTTAAATCTCAAGACGAGATTTCCCTAAGGAGGGGATACTGTGACAACTGTGCTTTGAGCAGGTTAGTCAATCGTTAGTATTGATTTGAGTTTCATTATGTGTTATAGTAATTATGTGGTTATGTGATTCTATGTGAGTTGGTTATCAATCTGTAAGCGTGATCGTCTCATTTTGATTGAATTTATGGTTAATGTGGGTATTTCATTTTGTTAATTTGGTGACATGACAATGATGGTTAAATTTTAATGGTGTACGTATTTATATGTATATGTATATGTATTTAAATAATAGGAATTCGCGAGTTTAGAAATTTAGTTTAGAAAATTTAGTTAGTAAATTTTAGTATTATTAAGTTAGAGAATAATGTATGAAATGAATTATTTTCTTAGGTATTTTTAAAACTAGTTTTAATTAGAAGATGTTAAATAAATAAAGGTTTTTTAAAATAACAAAATTAAAGAGTTTTTTTGTAAATAATAATATAATAATTTATTATATATTTATATATATATATATATATATATATATATATATATTATATATATATATTTATTATTAATTTGCGGGTGTGTGACGATCGGTGGGAAAATAGGAAAAAAAAGAGTTTTAGTAGGAAACAAATTAGTGTTAGATAGGGCATTAGGAATATTGTGTGGCACTATAAATACGAAAACCTCTCCTCCTATTCTTTTTTTATATCGGTCAATCAAGAGCAGAGAAAAAAAAGATAATATATTTTTTCGTATTCAAGATCAAGTGGTCGTTCGTGTTAATTAATAGGTTTTAGTATGTTCATAAACTTTAATTTTTTATTTTCTTTTTAATTCATGTAACTATACAGTGATGGATAAGTTTAGGGTTTCATAAATTGTAAATTAATGATTGTTAAACTTAATTAGAAGTTGTTAGGGTTTAATTAGGATCATATTGATGTATTCAGTTAGAGTTAGAACGCGATAGAATTGAATTTAGGGTTGAGCAGAATTTTGAGTCATTTTGTTCGAATGTTAGCTCATGGTTGGTAACGAGATTTTTGATGAATCTTAAGTCTATTGATAAGTTCAGAGAGTCTAGTTTCCGAAAAGTCCAGCCCCGAAAGGTTTTGAGGTCGGGAAGTTAGTCAAATAATTTTCGCAAGAAAAGTTTTCAAAATAGTAAATTCGGGTCAGATTTGGGTCTGATTTCGGGGAGTAAAACCCCCACTTAAATTCAAATTTGGGTTAGAAAAAAATCACGAGTCATATTTTAGGTGTCTATTAACTCCAGTTCGAAGGGCTAACGAGAAAACATTTTCTAAATATTTTTAAGGACGTCAAACTTTTTGGTGTGCGTTCAGATCCGAATCTGAGTATTTTGTAAAGATGAAATTTTATAAAATAGTTTCACTTAGTATTATTTTTTCTAAAAAATTATAGTAGCTCAAAACTCATTGGGCAGCTAGGGAATGTAAGGTGACCATCAATTCGGTGTTTTGATATTTTATTTTGTGGTCATAAAGTGACCTACAAAATTCAGCCAGAAACTGCAAAAGTGGAAGTTAATGAGTAAGGTCATATAGGATGTGAAAATGAATTGGGAGATGTATATAAAGGATTATAAACTTAGTGTAAAGTTTAGAAGTCCATCATGTGATTGTTACATTGACTTAGGCATTTAGCCTAACCGAGTGTAAATTATGTTTGTTCTGTTTAGATTGTGTGCAAGATCTTATCAAGAAGGCCGAGCATCAGGTGATTTTCATAGTCCTATTTTATTATGTTTTTTTGGGATGGAAATGATAAAAAAATTGTTTTTGAAATATTTTGATTGCTGTGATTATGTAGTTTAAGTTACTCATGGATATTTAAGTAGCTATTATATGTTATGTGCTGCATGTTGTATGATGTGCATTGGTCTTCGCCTACTTTGTGGGTAAGAGGTTTCGTCTACTTTGTGTGGGTATGAACCTGTGCGGATATAGTACCAAGAGTCTGGGATTGAGGGATAGCATTCCTCTCATGACTATATTTTGTGTTGGGATCGGGGGACTCGTTCGTCCCAATGGTGATTGTTGGTTGCTGAATGCTAGCTTGTTTATAGCAGGTAATTGTCTGCCATGTTTTGTTTTTTTTATAATCAACCGTATTGATTTAAATCTTTGTGTGGTGTCGTAAAACCTATGACTCTCACCAACCATTATGTTGAGGTTTTAAGCATCATTTTTAGGTGAGCGTTATGAAGATTCTGAAGTTAATAAAAGTGGCTAGAGAGACCATTAGGCTGCATTTGGAAGTTCTCATTTGATTTCGTTTCATATTTTGCTTGCATGAATTCTTAAATGTTTTTTTAATAGGTTTGTGATACATTGCCCTTGTATTAATGAGACCCCTTTTTCATTAATACAAGATGCCGTTCATTTGTTTTCGTTATTGTCATGACACGTCGCGTCTTTTATTTCTAGTTATGCATGTAGTGATTCTCTATTGTTGACACCATTGTGTTGTGATGATATCCATGATGTTACGCTGTGTTTCCGCTTGGCGGCGGTGTGAATTAAGGGATACATTTTGCATACGCCTCACCTCTTCAGGTGTTGAAGCACCTTATGTTTTCTTCAAGTCAAGTCTTTCTTGCATGGGGATATGACCACGTTTGGAATTATCCATTTTATATCTCTTTAAAATCTTATCCATGTAAGCATTTTGACCAAGTCCAATCAATCGCTTTGATTCTAAGAATAAATGCTGCTTCCCCCAAATCTTTCATAGCAAAACACTTTCCAAGATAATCATTTACACTTTGTAAACTTGGAATGTGATTTCCCATGATGATTATGTCATCAACATACAGGATGAGGAATGTAACATTACCTCCACTAGCCTTTTGATATATCACATGGTCATCTACGATTTTGATCAAAACCAAACCTTTTTGATTTCTTCATCATAATCTTTTATTCAGCTTCTGATGCTAGCTTAAGACCCATAATGGATCATTTGAAGGCTTGCCTACTTTTTTGGATGAGTAGGATCAATAAACCTTCTGGTGGTATCATATAAAATGTCTCTCCCCCCCCCCCTCATCAAGTTAACCCAGTTAAAAGGCAGTTTTGACATCCTATGCCATATCTCATAATCATAGAACGCCGCTATAGTTATGAGAATCCTAATAGCTCTAATGTCAGCGTACGGGTGAGAACGTTTCTTCATAATCAACCCATAGAGTTGTGTTTAAACCCTTTGCTACAAGAGGGGCTTTATAGGTTATGTACAATTACCATCCCATGTCAGTCTTTTTCTTTAAAAATCACTTACTCTAACAGTCTTACCGCCAGGAGGAAGATCGAAGGACCATACCATATTGTCCATCATGGGATGGTATTCCGCATTCATAGCTTCGATCCACTTATTAGATTCAGAATCTAACATCGCGGATTTATAGCTAGTGGGTTCATTAAGATCCCCTAGACTATGCTCCTTTACTTCTACATTTAGACATAAACGATCTGGAGTTCGATGTGTCCTTTTGGACCTACGAACCAGAAATCACTTATCTCTTGAGATGTTCAAACTTCAACACTCCCTAGGAATTTCTGTAGTGATTTTCAGAAGTGGTATCTTCATCTTGAAATTTCTTCAAGAGCCATAGCACTCCACACTGACTTCTTGGTTTGAGATTTTTCTCAAAGAACTCCTGCATACCTCGCAACATCTATTTTGTTTTCAGGTGGGAAGTAAAAATTAGTCACCATTGTTTCCTTGGGGTATTCCTATAAAGATACACTTAACAGATGTTTTTGGGAGTTTGTCAGGCATATCCGCTTTACAAGCGCCTCACAATCACCAGACCTATAAGTAGCAGATAGGGAACTTTTCCATACCATAATTCATATGGTGTCTTATCAACCTTTTTGGTTGGAACCATATTGAGAATGCGTGTTGCAGACTCTAGAGCATAATCCCAAAAGGATAACGACAGAGTTGTAAGATTCATCATAGATTGAAACCAATGTCTAACAAAGTCGATTTTCTTTCAACATACCCTATTATGTGGTGGTGTGTTAAAGGAGAGATAGTGGGGACAAATCCACATGCTTTAAGATATTTTAAAACTCTTGCCTTATGTTATTCGCACCTCGATATGTTAGAGCCTTGATTATCTTCTCGAGTTGATTTTCCACTTCATTTTTAAACACTTTGAACATTTCAAAGCCTCATGATTATGTTTAAGAAGATATATCCTAATCATAACGACTTAACTCATTGGAATGTACTGTAGTAGCTAGGACCTTGTCTTGACCATGTCAAGTGACCAACCATCTTCAGTTGTATTATTCCAAACAGGAAGTCGCCCTTTTGGGACGATGTTGGAAACAATTTCCTTGTCATCATGCCCGATAAACAAGTAACGCATTGACATATGACTCATCCATTTGTTGATTTTAAAAGCCCTTATGTTGCAGCTTTTCATTACGTTTCTTACTTATATGAGCAAGACGACAGTGGCCTTAGGATAAGTAGAGTTCAAATTATGCTCTTTTAGTGCTAAACATTATAATAGAATTAACATTTGGTACCAAGGATCATGCATATCAATTTCTAAATACCATTACTGGGAATAGCATTATAATAAAAAATTTGTTCTTAAAACGGAAATTCAAAAATCCGTAAAACATGGACAAAACCTTTTTCTACCAAACGGTGAACTGATACAACACCTTAGTTATGAAGGTGCATAATGACAATTGTCTTAACAACTCTTAAGGCCATTAGAAAAAATACTAGTCATAACATCTCAATAGCTTTACATGTGCTCGTACACCCCCCCCCCCAATTGCCCACGTACAAATAGAGTGCTCCTTGTTTCAGTTTCCTTGCTTATTAAATCTGGTTTTTGTAATACAAATGTGAGTTACCTCACATCCATTGTCATTTTGGATGCAAATATATTCTATTGTGAGATACTTGAGGAATTGGCAGAGAACTTGCTTCTTTTTCTTCAACAACTCAGCAAGATAGACAGGACAACTCCCTTCCAATGACCCACCTCCTTGCAGTGGTGGCAGGTGTTCATCCTTAGCTGGGTGCTCTTTAGCGAAGGCATAAGGTTTTTAGGATTAGCGGATTAAACTTGTTTATTCCTTTCCTTGCCATTAGTTTACCTTTGCCTTTCGCTTGAAGCGATTTCTTATCGGCCTTCATGGTTTTACCACTTTAACATCAATTAATTGTGGTGTTTCGCTTTTTAGGTAATCCCTTTTCATACCTCAATGAGCTAGCATGTAGTACACCAATCGTCTTCCCAGTTCTGCATCTTGTAATCCTTACAAATCCAGCAAGTCTTTAGTAAGGGCCATTCAGATAAGACCTACTATAAGATCCGTGGTAGCATTAACCAAGATGTTTCAAGTTGGTCTACATAATCCTTTCATCTGTAGACGTTGCAGCAAATTGGGTTATCCCTCCTCATGTTTGCAAGCAGGAAAGGTTTGTATTAGTGGTCAAAACCTCTCCACTCCACTTGTTTTCAAAATGTTATGAGTCAGGGAGTCATACTCCGAGTATTAGACAAGCAACCTCATTATATGCATCATAAACTGCATTCCATTGTGACAACACTTGTGCCTGGGAATCTGTAGCAGGAGCCACGGGTAATGGCTGTTCAATGACATACATTTTCTTTTCAACTCTCAAGACTAACTTAAGTTGACGAAATTAGTCATTAAAATTATTTCCAGAAAGTTTTTCTCTTTCAAACATCGACCTGAAAGCCGAATGGTTTATGTTTTGAACAGGTAATGCCATCTACAAAACATAGTTAAAGTTCAAGAATTAGTATTTTCGATAAAACTTCTTGAAGAAAATTAACTACCCATGTTTAATCAAATAAACAATTAATTTCTAAAGACTAGGATCCTACTTGACGTACAACCACCACATCAGTTGATCTGCTAGTGATGGTTTACTCAAAAGGTAATTGATGATCAATAATTACCACCGGTGCAATTCCTAGAACCATATGGGATTTACTTTATTACAATAATATTCTAGTAAGCATGTTTTATCCCATCTATGCCTCGATTTAAGGTCTCACCTATAAACCGATTAAGTCGTCCAATCAAAAACCGTGATTGTGTAACACTAACGTCTCACGAAAAAGTGTACAATCACCTTGGGATTACGATCTACATACGTCTCACGCATAGTAAAAAGCATCTACAAGTGTTTTTACGAATTGGATGGCAATAACTTATTTAAAAAGGGTATTTTATTTGTCGTGACAAATATGTACGAAGAAGCATGCATACATCTTCGTATCATAGATTTTAATAAAAACTTTACTCAATTAAGTTATTTATTACGGTATCACATATTTTCTATACATCTAATGTATAAATAGTGTTACCTTTTTAAAATTTGACGATTCAACGTGTTTCCAAATATAAAGAATTATGTTTAATCGCGGGAAAAGATTAAAAAATGGTGAAAAACGTGTACAAAGAAGCATGCAAAACAACTTTGTAGCACTAATTTAAAAAAAAAACTTTAATAATGACACTGTAGTGACATGCCATGGTTCACGGTAACTCCAATCGAACGCACAAAGAAGCGGAGAATCAGGTCAGCGCGAAGCGTATTAAAAACCTGAAATCTTTAGGAAAATCCTCTTTAACCTTCTCTTATAGTTTGTTCTAGTGGATGAGCCGTACTTCCCATGAGTCTATAGCGTCCAGTTTTAACCATTCAAAATAAAACTTTAATTTGGAAAACACATTATGAACTATAAATAGTCCATAATAAATCTGATTTCATAATAATTAGTCATGTTTATAATTTATTTTCAAAACCCCTTTTTAGCTTCTCACAAGTCCAATACTTAAAATAAAAAACAATATAAACATAAAACTAACTCACATAACAATTATTTAAATAACAACACTTAACAATTAAGTCATGTAAATATTCATAATGATCATAATTATCTAATAATTAAAACTTGTATATATCCATATAAGGCTCCTTCATCCAATAAACTCCGGCCACATTCATCGATGTAATCGATTGCGTAAGCCTTATACAAATACATACCACATAGCACATAAATTAACTTTTAGGCCTCATTAAGACATTGCTAAGGTCTTCCCTAGCTTTTAAAGTTGTGGATCAAATCAATATATTTTATCTATGTTTTAATTCTTGATCATCATATTTGTAAAAATTCATTAAACAATTAACAAGATTAATATACATAGCCACGCCATGATAAAATTGCATGTATTTATCTGGATGCCGAATAACATTAATTTAAACATAAAAACGATCAATTTACAAATAAACGCATCTAGTTTTTATTTTATAAAATTGCATACAACCTAGAATTCATTTAATTAATTTTATAACCAATAAAAATTGAATCTTGATGCACAAAGATCGAATCTTGATGCACAAAGATCGAATCTTGATGCATAAAACACCCAAAGGGCTTAAAAAATTAATCAAGAACCCTAATTTTGTCTAATTTTATTTACTTGTAATTACAAATTATATACGTGCTCTTGTTGCACTGTTGGAATTTCATTATCTATTTTAACCATTAAACTTATCAAGAGTACGCAACGGAAAAAAAAAAAAAAGATCAAAACGTATAAAACTATTTAATTAACAGGGGATTGAAGTATGTTCTCTTTTAGCAAGAATGTTACACTGCTTTTAGCATCAAGTTTTATTTTATAAAATTGCTTACAACTTATAATTCGTCTAATTAATTTTATAACCAATAAAAATTGAATCTTGATGCACAAAGATCGAATCTTGATGCATAAAACGCCCAAAGGGCTTAAAAAATCAATCAAGAACCCTAATTTTGTCTAATTTTATTCTTGTAATTACAAATTCATATACGATGGCTCGTGATGCCATTGTTGGGATTTTACATCTATTTAACCAATTAAACATATCACGAGTACGCAACAGAAAGATCAAACACGTATAGAACTTTATAATTAACAAGGGTCAAGAACTTGCGTACCTTTTAACAATTTAACAAACGCCGCCTTGAATAAACGTAATAGAAAACCACCACGCTAAACCACCAAGGATCAAAAGAATAATAACTGTAAGTTTACACACACAATACGTTCTTAGCAAACAACGTGTATGCTAGTACTAGTAGTGTTTAACCAAACGATCACCGTAGATTAACTACCAAGTAACCCTTCGTGTTCTTGAGGGTCGAACCAAGACCAAACGAAAAACCCTTTGTGGGTTTGCTGCCGATCGAACAGGAGGGGAAAAGAAAACCAAAAACCTTAAAAGGTTTTGGTTCGGTCGACTAGGAGAAAAAACAAGAGAGATTAGGGATTTTAGGGATTGAAGTTATAAGCTCTCAAGGACCCTAAGACCTCCTTATATACTCCTCTCAACTTGGCTTGCAAGCAAAATCCCCCACCTCCTCATAAGGAGGTGGTTCGACCGACTATAAGGAAAGAGTAGGAAAAACCAAACTTTCCTTTTTCTCAGTTTTGCATATTAGTCCTTTAACTATTATCAACTAATATTTGATCTTGTTAAACTTTTAACGATCGTTTGGTAAACACTAATTAATATATTACATTAATATATTAAAACGTTATTCTACATATTAACGTGTGCGTCCCCTTAGGCTCGAATAAATTCCAAACATATATAATTTATATTTGTTCATATTCCAACAGAAAGAACTATCAATTCCATTTACAAAAAAAAATCGACATT
The DNA here is from genome assembly GCA_026074375.1 of Tanacetum coccineum. Taxonomy (NCBI): domain Eukaryota; kingdom Viridiplantae; phylum Streptophyta; class Magnoliopsida; order Asterales; family Asteraceae; genus Tanacetum; species Tanacetum coccineum. The sequence continues at coordinate 20,630 of BQNB010114537.1, forward strand.
TGGTATTTACAATAAAGTTCGGTCCGACCCCTCTTAACTTAAAATCTTGACTTCGCCCCTGTATACGATCTGAAAAAGTTTTGACATGAGCTTATTGTCGAGAAATTCAAAATTCCCCTTTTAAAATTTCATCAAGAAAAGGATTAAATAAAGGAGGTGACCTCCACCGGCTCCAAACTTTCTTTCATATAATCTTTATAGTGGGACACAAAAGAAAGCAATGATCCTGTGATTCTTCTTTCTTAACACAAAATAAACATGTAACTTAAGATGAAGCAATACCACGTTGTATTAGGTTATCCACTGTCGGAACACGATTTAATGATACCCATTTTATATTCCTAGTAACCCAAGAATTCCACCTGAAACATAAACGTTTATCAAGTTACTATTTGAAACTTGATGAACTCTTAATGTCACAAATCTCACTCATTCATGTTTTATGAATAATATCTAGTAACACCATTTAAAATAAGAGGGGAGTTATTTAAGAAATCCTTTTTTCTTGGATACTGGGGATAAATCCCAGCCATCCATCTAAAAAAAGAAAGGTGGAGAATAAAAAGGATTTTGTATTAAAAAAAACAGAAGGGTAATTTGATAAAATTACCTTCGCAACTACCCAGGCACCATCTACACTCACACCCCATCTTTTAGATTTATAACACACACACTCTCTCTCTCTCTTTCTCATCTAACACACACTAAAACACATACACAAACAAAATCATATCTGAATGAGTAATCACAAACATCTAATTAATCGATTATCTTCTTTGTATATCGATTATCTCCTTCTTCAGTTCATTAACATCAGGTAAAGTTTATCCGATCTGTTTTTATTTATCTTTTTTTAGCTTATTTGATGTGAATAAGCTTATAGTTCATATTATCCTTTTATAGCTTGTTTGATGAATTATGTGAATTTATCATGTTGAATGATAAGCTAACTTATTAGGTGATTGATGTGAATAAGCTTATGAATTATAAACATCTGAATTTATTATGTTGAATTATAAGAGCGAGCTCTCTCTCTCTCTCGCTCGCGCTCTCTCTCTCTCTCTCTCTCTCTCTCTCTCTCTCTCTCTCTCTCTCTCTCTCTCTC
>BQNB010114539.1:5205-21734 GCA_026074375.1 Tanacetum coccineum
TTAAACTTAATTTATTTTCACTAGTTCGGTTTGACAAAAACAAGCTAGTTCGGTCCAACTCGTTCGGTTCTACTCGTTCGGTCCTGCTAGTTCGGTTATCACTAGTTCGACTGTCAAAGTACACCTAGTTCAGTCCTACTAGTTCGGTCTTGCTTGTTCGGTTGTCACTAGGAAAGAACTCGTTCGGTTGTCACTAAGAAGGAACTCGTTTGGTTGTCACTAGTAAGGAACTCGTTCGACTCAAACTAGAATATGCTAGTTCGGTTGACTCGATCGGCTTACTCGTTCGGTTTCCTTGTTCGGTCCAACTCGTTCGGTCCCAACTACTAGAAATCTCGTTCGGTTCTCCTCGTTCGGTTCTAACAACTACGAAACTCAAACTTTCAAAACACAAAAAACATGATTTTTAATGGTTTTTAGCAAAAACATTCTTGTACAACTAGTGTTACTAACCCTATAGGAACAATAAAAATAAAGACTTTAAGGTTTTTAAGCCAAAAAATTTGAATCACTATTTTTTTGCTTCTTTTGTTTAAAAAAAATAAAAAAAAAAAAGGTTTTGAACACAAATCAAACACAAAAACTAAACACACCACTCCATGGCTCTGATACCAATTGTAAAATACTAGTAATCTTATGATCAAACCAAGAACAAGAGTGAGATGTGGGTTGAGATGTTAGAGATGGAATGGATGGAAAATGGATGAATTGTATAAAATGGAATATGGAAAAATGGAACAACCAACCCTCTCCAAGGCTAGGAGAGGGACTTATATAGGTCCTATGGAGGCCGGCCATGGGCTAAGTTGGGCCTCCCATGGGCCTTGGGCCGGACTAGATTACTAATCTAATCATTATACTACCTACGAGCTAAGACTGTTACAACTTGGAAGTGACCGACACTTTTAGTGTTTCCAACAAAGTCTTAGTGTGATGGTTTATGTTTCAAAACTTCATAAAGTTTAACGTATCACTTTGACTTATTAACTTATGGAAATATTGTATCATTGTTTGGGCTATCATAATCCAAAGGTCATGTAGTATCGTTTGAGGAGTCAGGGCACTTTAAATCGTAAACCCAACAAACTCGTCAAAAAAAAATATACTCAAATGGTACCCCTCTATGAAAACTCCATAGTAACGTGATTACGATAAGATTTTAAGGTTTCTTCAAAAGTTGTCGATGAATAAATTAAGTTAAAAATATCATAACGTATTTGTTTCTATATTAAGCTCGATGTATGATTAATTCGAGAAATGTTCGGGTCTGGTTTTAATAAAATCGAGTCTTATAATATTAATATATATTTTCATAATTTATATAAAAGTATTATATTTTATATTTTTAAGTTTGCAAAAATGGCAATATATACCCTTGATTTATAAACTTTTACAAGTTTAGTCCTTTAAATAATATATATATATATATATATATATATATATATGTATATATATATATATATATATATTATATAGTTATATGTAGATATATACAGATATATAAATATATACATACTATTAATCCTTTAACTTTGTAACTCCGCAAGATAGCCACTCTTTTGTTATAACTTTGGAATAATGACATTTTCAGCCCCTTTAGTTATAAATTTCAGAAAGCAATGATATATACCCCTAGCATGGAATATATTTACAAAACAAGTCCAAAAAGCCATGCAAGCTTATTTTAGGATTCCAAATGATATTTGCAGGTTATAGCTTATTAGAATAAACTAAAATAAGATGTTCTAACGTATCAAAAGTTTAGAAAAAGGATTCGTTAGCTAGAAAATCAAAACGGGTCATTTTTAAGGTTTTAATAAAAAAATGCATGGGTTTGAGGATTCAAGGCTTTAACAAGAGTTTATATAGGATCTAACAGACCTTATGAAAGATTTAAAACATATTATAAGCTTATGGAACAAGATTTTGAGCTTACTTGAGCTTATAAGGGTCGAATGAGCTTAATATGGGATGAACGAGTTGATTATGACTTCAAGACTTTCCTTCTCTTGATTCTTGACTTCTAAGGGATTGTTATCTCCTTATACTTTTGGTAGGCCTTGGCTTGGACTTTTTTAAAGATTTATTTGAGTGTGTGATGAGTTTTTGAGATGAATAGAGGAGTATGTGTATGTATGCGTATATATAGTGAGGAAAATGACTTGGAGGCCAAGTTTTCTTAGAGTAGGCACCAAGATTACTTGGTGTGGTGGCCAAGGGCTGTAGAGTGGTGACCAAGGAGTATCTAGGGTGAGTCATGAGGGCTAGGATGAGGTGTTGAGAGGTGTATGAGAGTTCGGTTATCAAAGGGTGACAAGGAGGGTTTTTGGAGTGCAAGTAGCTTACAAGGAGGTGATGGAGGTGGTAGGGTGGCTGCTTGGTGATGACAAGGTGGTGATGGAGGTGGTAGGGTGGTTGCTTGGTTGATTTAAAATGGTTTAAACTAGTTAAAAGGGTGACGGGTGGTTTAGGGTTTTGGTTTAGGATTTTAGGTTTTAAATTCGAGTTAGGGTTAGGATTAAGGATAGATTAGGGTTTAGGATTAAGGTTAGTGTTAGGATTAGGGTTTAGGATTAAGGTTTAGGGCTTAGTTTTAGGTTTAAAATGAAATTAGGGTTTTAGGGTTTCGTTTAGGGTTTAGGGTTTTAGATTAGAGTTTTAGGATGATCTAGGGTTTAGGAGTCATGCATTAAGTGCTTGTACCTTGTGCTAAAGTGGTAGTAAGAAACCAAAGTGATTTAGGAGGTAAAATGACCTAGTTTGACTTTCTTGCATTATTGACTTGTACATTAGGCTTAAATAAGTTGTACATTGACTTAGAGGGAAATTATATTTCAAATGTTATGCATTGTACACTTGTACACATGCTTGAAGGCTTACACATTCATTTTATATGTATACATTACATATAATTAGGGTTTTGATATAAACGTTAACGTTTAATGCTTGTTTTGATATAACGTTTTGAAAAGTACGTTAAATGGATAATGTACTTAGTAAAAATGATATTAAGATATAGACTTGACATATTAGGATGTTTAAATGATATAAACATAGATATAGATGGCATTGGTAGAGGTTGCGTGAGCTCGTTTACTTTAGAGATGCAAGTTATGTTGCATAATGAGATAAAGCAAAAATTTCCTTGTAAAATGGTGGTATATATATAATAGATGGATATTACATTGATGAAAATTACGGGTTGTTATACCAGAATTTTAAAAAGATATTTTGATTATTGTCTCTGGTGATTTCTATTGAAGAATAGAATTCAAGCAGAAATCTTAGGCAAATCCCTTCGTAGAGTTCGTATATTTTTAGTAGTTTGATATATTGAAACATGATTTGAATATTATCATATTTAGTAGATTCAGGAGATACTAGAAGACCTTCATGAATTGTTTTGCATTCTAGGTTTCGAATGAAGGGTTTTAAGTCTTTAGGAATATATTTTTTATTTGAGATTGTTGGAATGTATGATTTAGTGTACCGTAGTTCTTCTTCCAACGTCATTTCACCTAATTAAGAAAGTGGCAATTTTAGTAAAGTTCCCTTATTGAAAGAGATATCTAGTGTGTGCCTAATATGACAAATGTTGAGTAACGATTAACTCGACCTAAAAATAAAATCCTAAGAGTTAACCCAAACGCTCCTTAATTTGATTTTACTCATCCAAACATGTTGAAAAATACATATGAATTACGGATCTCGAATTTTGTTCATAAGATCATTATGAATGTGTTTGAAAACGTTTTTAAGTTGTATTAACAATGCATAACAATAATTTTATTATGTTTCTAACCTGAGTGATTTGAAAATAAAATTAAGGTTTTGGTTCGAAATTAATTTTTTGACAAACTTACTAGTGTATGTAAACCCTATGTCTAAGGGAAGCATATTAATTATACATTAGATCCTAGTAGTCCTAATTGTACAAAATTAAAAGAAAAATAGAAAATTCCCAATTTCAATTTTTGTGTTCATCATGAATCCTAGACTCAAATTGAAAGAAAATAGATGAAATGACTTACAATTGATGATCTTTGTGATGTTAGGAATGATTATTAGTGATGATTTGATCTTCAATTAGTGTTTTGGTGGTTGATTTTGAGTTATGGTGGTTTTGGTTTCGTGTTCGTCGCACCAGCAGGGAAGGGGTATGTTTGGTTTTGAGTTTTGAAAATTTTGACTAAGTGTTAATATTTGATGTCTGCTGGTGGCGGTCCCATATCGATCAGGGGGCCGCCTGAAAAAGGTTAGGGGCCGCCTGAGATATGGGGGCCGCCTGTATTATAGGTTTTTGGACTTTTAAATTTTGACATGAATTTACGAGGAAGAGTGACTAATTAATTTGCATTTCGCGAATTAAAAATATTTAACAAGCTTCGGATGAAGTTGTTAAATTGTCACGACACGGAATGGAACGCGGACTAGAATCGAGACTAGAAGAAAGAGAAGCGGACTAACACGATTTATGAAATGTGTTCCATCATTCCTAAACCAAGACGAAGATAATTAAACGATTTACGTTTAAGGTGGTTTATATAAGAATGTCGACGGATGTTGTCGAAGACGCCCACTTTTTGTGATATAGATATGTCCTTTCTGGAATTATCACAAGAAAGTGGTGTATATGAATTTCAATATGTTTGTTTTCAGAGACGTGTTTCTGCATGGGTTTTTTCTAAGGTTAATCGGCCCATTTAGGTCACACATGATCGGGACGTCGTTCGAGTCGATCGTCGTAGTCGATAAGAAGCTTGTTTCATCACCATAGTGATTTTTGACTTGCCTTTTGCGCTTATGTATTAGTATTCGGTAGTTGGATATACCAAGATCGGTTTGTTTTCTTTGAAACCAAGATGCTCAAACAACATCCCCGAAAACATACTATTACCGTAGTGCTCTTTCGGTCCACATAATCTCCCGCATGATCAGAGTCGGCATATACTACTGTTTCTATGTCGGTCCCCTTAGGATACCATAATCCTAAGTGCGTAGTGCCTTTAATGTATCAAAAGATACGCTTAACCGCTTCAAGATGAGAGGTTTTGGGAGCCTCTTGGAAGCGGGCACAAAGGCAGACACTAAACATGATATCGGGCCTACTTGCCGTTAGGTATAATAAACTACCTATCATGCCTCGATACTTGGTACTATCTACCGACTCACTTCTCTAATCTTTTCGTAAGTTTGGTATCGAAGGACATGAGGGTTTTCATTGGTTTAGAATCTTCTAAGCCAAATTTCTTAAGCATTTCTTTAATATATTTAGATTGATTAAAGAAAATACCATCTTCCATTTGTTTTATTTGTAATCCAAGGAAGAAGTTAAGTTCACCCATCATGCTCATCTCGAACTCGTCATGCATGATTTTGGCAAATTCATCACACATGTCTTGACAAGTCAAGCCGAATATAATGTCGTCGACATATATTTGAACGATGATGAGGTTTGAACTTTTCTTCTTAGTAAAAAGAGTGTTATCTACCATTCCCATTTTATATTCATGTTTAATAAGGAAAGCTTTTAATCTATCATACCAAGCTTTGGGTGCTTGTTTAAGACCATATAAAGCTTTCTTTAGTTTATAAACATGATCCGGTTTTTCAAAGTCAATGAATCCTGGAGGTTGTGCCACGTATACCTCCTCATTGATAAAACCGTTCAGGAATGCACTTTTTACATCCATTTGGAATAGTTTAAAGTCTAAAGCACAAGCATAAGCTAATAGTATCCTAATTGACTCAAGTCTAGCAACTGGGGCATAAGTTTCATCATAATCGATGCCCTCTTGTTGATTATAGCCTTGAGCAACTAACCTAGCCTTATTTCGAGAAACAATACCGTTCTCGTCTAACTTATTTCTAAACACCCACTTAGTTCCTATAATTGTCATATTCCTAGGTTGTGGAACTAACTCCCAAACGTCGTTAGCAATGAATTGATTTAATTCTTCTTGCATAGCGACTATCCAACTATCATCCGTTAAGGCTTCATTCACATTCTTAGGTTCTATAGTTGATATAAAACAAAAGAAGTTACTTTGGTTTTGGGCTTGTGATCTAAGGGTTCTTTGGTTAAGGTTTCCTATGACATTTTCTAATGGATGGTTCCTAGATTCCTTAATATTGACTATTTCGTCAATCTCTAAAGTTTCATCCACAATGTCATTTTCTAGGTTTTTCTTTTCGATAACCTTAATTGCTTCTTCTTCATCTAAGTCATCATCCACCAAGGGTGATGTCTTAGAGGGTGGAGGAGTTTCATCGAATGTCATGTTAAGTGATTCTTCAACTTTCCTAGTGTGTTTATTTAGGATGATGTAGGCTTTACTATTTTGAGAGTAACCTAAAAAGATACCTTCGTATGACTTTGGGTCAAACTTTGTAAGGTAGTCTTTAGTGTTTAAAATGAAGCACTTGCTTCCAAACACTCTAAAGTAATCTAAAGTAGGTTTCCTACCTCTTAAGAGTTCGTAAGGTGTTTTTCCTAAGATGGCTCTAATTAGGATTCGGTTGAGAATGTATGTTGAAGTGTCTACTGCGTTACACCAAAACTTTTGTGGTAACGATTGCTCATTCAACATAGTCCTACTCATTTCTTGAAGTGTCCTATTTTTCCTTTCAACCACGCCATTTGATTGAGGAGTGCGTGGAGCTGAGAAGTTATGTGTAATTCCATTGGCATTTTGTTAGATGATATCATTTCATCACCAAAAACACAAAATAAGAAGAAAGATTTAGAAGAGAAAAGAACAAAAGAAGAGATAAAGAGAAAAAAAGATGGTTTACTTGTCACTAGAAAGAAAATGGGAACAACAACCTTCCACACTTGGAGAGGGCTATAAATAGTACATAGAGTGGACAAGCCTTGTAGGATTTCTTATGTGTCATTTGGGCCGGACCAAGCTAAGAATGGGCTTAAGCCCGACAACTAGGCCCTATTAGCTTAAGAGAGATTCCCATAAACTACCTTTTCCTACATAAGGCTCAGGATCAGTAATGACCATCACTTTACTAAAAACACGGCTAACAATCTCCCCCTAATGGGTGGTCATTCAATTGTGGATCCTTCTTGTGACGTCTTGAGTCTTGGAGCCTTGTGTTCTTGGGAATTCTTTTAAAGTTCCTTTTTCATGCTTGGATATTTAGATATTGAATCTTAACTTGATATTCTTTGACAAAATAATGAAATTGGGGTCTTTTGGCTTTGATTGTCCCTTGACTAACTGAAATCACTAAATCCTTTATCCTTGAATCTTTATCCGCCTTGGAGTACTTGGTTCTCCACCCTCATGCTCAAGGTCTTGAAAGCTTGCTAACAATCTCCCTCAACATTTTCCTTTAACATGATTACTTGTACCACATCATGGTAGGAGTAGTACTTGATCCACTTGTAAGATATATCTTTGTTATTGTCAGACAATCTTGTCAAAAATATTCTTTTGAGGAAGTGCTTGTTCATCAGAGTTTGCGGAAGACTTTGACACAAGGTGCTTAGAGCTTTCCAACATGATTTAGTCTTTGTCGATTAACAATGAGGCATGAAATCTTGACTCTGTCAATGGGCCCTAAAATTGCTACCTTCTAGAAAACCTGCAAGTATAGGTTAGAGATAAACATATATGGACGAAAGTGTCTTTGTCACTTTGTCGAATACGGTTGCAATAACCATGGTTCCTCATTAATCAGTATAAATACTGCCTGTGATCAGGTAGAATTCAAAAGAATCTCCTTGACAGGGTTTGCTGTTCTCGTTACTGGAGCGTCTCAAAGCAGACAACACGGTAAGAGTGAATCAGATAGTTACTATCTTTCTGATTGAGTCGTCAATTCATATACTGGACCAAAATCGATATCCAGTTGACACAAGCTTGATTCATTTAGAATCTTGCAAGTCACCTACCAAGAGCTTGTTTGATGTTGGCTTAAGAAGGATTTCCGTCGTCACTGTGAATACTAAAGAGTATCACTCTGATGTTCTGGCAATTATCACAAGGATAATGCGTAGGACTTATTGATACCAAATGTTTTATAATGATTTACGACATTATTGTATATTGGAAATATAAAATGTCCCCTAGTAAGATTTTTGATGGATCTCGTTGGCTCTAGACTCTATAAGTGCACATTTGTTTTGGTAATTGGAGGCTGGAGCGGACTGTCACCTTTTCAATATCAACGATCTTGGAATTAGAAAGCTGATAGAAACGTGTTGATCTTCGTAAGAAATGAAACATAAGTCTTTTGAGAGATTCTGAGTGGCTAGGGAGGGTTGTGCATTGTATCACTAGGTCCATGATGTCAGTCTTTAATATCATAATCATCTTTGTGATTACCGATAGATTATGTATTAACCCGGTTTCTACCTAGGGTTGTATGGAGGGCTTATTTCTTTTTACCCTTTATTCTTACAATTCTTTTTCATTCTTCAACCCCTTCAGTGCTTATCGAGACTTCATGACTAGTACCTTGTTGGGTTTGTTCCAGTACTAGCTCCATCTCAGTCGGCATTATTCTCTTATTCTCACTTTACTCCTTTTTTCAATCATACATAGGACTTCTACTCTCTCTAATGGAGTGTTCCTGGGTAGATCCCTCCGGTTCTGACTGGATCATGGAACGAATATACCTAACCTAACCGCCTTATGACTCCTTGAGAAACAACAATTGGTCGGTCTTTGGGGTATTGCCATGAAGATCTATAAAACCATTTGATTAAAAATCAATCAATGTGTCTGAGAAATCATTTAAGACACATTGAGTGTTTCCAGAGTTAACAAAAATCTCCCCTTACACATATGCACCATATTAAGAAAGAGTTTTGCACATGCAAGGTTTGGGAATGCACTTATAGATTGAAGATCGTATCCATTATTAATTCGTATTGATCACATTTTAAAACTATTCTCCCCCTCAAAAATTGCATATGTGTTTACAAATTTTGACAATTAGTGAATTAAAAACAAGTTAATGTCCGGAATTCACATGAGCCAAAGTCTAGGGAGAACAGGAGTGCGTGCAGAATGAATCATATTATTATACTCCCCCTTAATTATAGAATAGAGTGAAAACTTGGAGTGGGAGTTTGTTGAGCAAACAATTTTGAAAGAATTTGAAATTTTCTTTTTAAAAATATCTTAAAAAATTGTGCTCAACATGAAAATATGTGAGATATATCTTATTTACCATCATTTTTCTTAGTACTTCTCTTGAGCATTCAAAACTTTGAATGTTTATATGACTTTGCTAAAGACCGAGAAGATATAAACTTCTCGTTGTGTAGGCTAAATGGACATAAATGAACATTTTCCTTTCTTTGGGGATCGAGTCTTAAGCTGACATTTACTTAGAAGTCGTAGAGAAAAAGTGAAAGGACATGTTTTAAAAGAATTTAAAACTCTCGCTCGAACTTCATTTATTCACCCGTGTTAATATTAATCAACATTTCTAGGTGCGTAAATGTTATCGATTGTCAAGAGACATGTCAAAGAAGGTTATTTTTGGTATTTTTGAAATTTTAGGATTTTATATTTTGTTTTTCTAGATTTTATATTTTTGTATTTTCTTTTTCAAAAATATTTATAAATCAAAATAAAGAGAAAGATCATAAATATTTACAAGTCGAAGTTTTCATCAGCAGTGATAGTTGTTGCTAGAGTTAAAGTAGATGAAGTTGAATCTTGTTGTTATTGACGTTTATCGGATGTATCAGCAGTAGTAACAACGGAAAACTTTGAAACAACTTGATTTTCTCCATTGACTTTGAAACAACTCTATCATTGATTTTGTGATTATCATTATATTCTGCTGCCAGAACCTTTGTTCACGTTGTGGTGCGAGGCTTGAACCGTTGTGTTCAAACATCATTGATATTTCATCATTTGTGAATCCACTGTGACACTGGTTTCTGAGATATCAACTTTTTCAACAACCATACTCTGAGATTTTCCTGCTTTGTTCCTGCACTGAAATCAAAACTTTGTTCCTTCTGAACATTGATTGATGTACCTGCACTTAAATCCAGAGTTTGTTTGCATTCATAAATATTAGGGATATCTACATTTGAACCATGTGTGAGTTCGGTGTCATCCTTTCTTGTATAAGAAGCGAGCATCTTTCCCGTAGAAACCCACCTAAGACCAGCAGTGTTGAAAATTCTACCCGTGGGTTTCCACCTAAGATCAGATCTAGGAGATGTTTTATCATACATAGCGGAAGTCTTATTAGGAGAAAATCTATGTCCTATGAAGATCTGCCTTACAAGTTTCTGAGTATGACGTTTCTGTTCTACGAGTTTGTTACTGTTTCTAGTCTTGTTGGATTGAACCTTAGCACGAGAATTCACTTCTTTTAGGAAGTTTGTTATACAAACATCATGATTTGCATTAAAGACACACTTATGACATGTAGAACAAATAAAGTATTTTGAATCTGAGAAAGAATTAGAATTCTTAGAGTGATCTGCTATGGGCACAACCGTTTTTGTTACACAACTACTCTTAGATACAGGTAAACTCCTAGATGAGTGATTAGAGCTCCTAGGTTTTGGTTTGCTATCATCAGCAGTGCTTTGAAATCTAGCATAAGGCATCACACTAGTTTTTAAGTTCCTATATCTTTCTTGTATCTTTTTCCTAGCTTTATCTAGATAGTGATTATGAACCATGTCATTTGAACTAAATCTTGGCAAGTTCTTAGAACTATTCCTAGATGAGCTAGATGCAATCATATGATTAGGTTTTGAAAAAAATGGATTTACTTCTCTTAGGCAAATAGTGTTGAGTTACTGGTCTTGACAAATTGTGATTCACATCAACTTGGGAGGCAAACCGTGGTTTTGACATTTGAGGCCTTTCAGATTTAAACGTATTTGGTTGTCTAACAACTGATTGGTTTCTTAGTGATTGTGAAACTGGTTTCCCCAAGACTGATGTTTTAGCAAACTTAGTATCAACACTATTTTCTTTTAACTTCCTTAAGTCATTTTTTAAAGCAGCAATTGCAAAAAAAAAATCATGAATTTGAGCTTTTAAATTAGCATTATTAGCAAGCAAAAAGGTTGTCTGATCTATACTCTTAGATCTCGTAATTTTAATAGAATCATACAAATATTTGTAATGCCTTTTCAAAGACTTATTTTACTTCAGTAATTTAGCCACAGTATGTTCTAATTCGATGTTCATTGTTTCAAGTACATCAATTTCATTTTTAATCTTGGCTTTATTACTTGTTTCATTCAAAATTTGACCATGTTGCCCCGATTTTAAAGCTTGATTTTGATATTTAAGTTCAAGAGCAATACAATGTGCTTCCATTCTTGAAAATTCTTTTTGAAATTGGGCAACGGTCTTTTTGAGTAAAATATTTTCAGACTCATGAGATTGACTTAAAAGTTTAGTTGTCTTATTATCAAGTGATGAATCAAGCATAGGACTTTTAACTTGACATTGTTCAGTATATTGGTCAACCTTACCTTCAGTAATGATTTTAGGTTGCTCAGTATGCTGTTGTCCTGTAGCAAAGATATTACATTCAGCAGTCAATTGTACCTCAGCCATTAGCGCTTCATCATATATGGGTCTGATATCTGCATTATCAGCATCTGCATCATTCCCAGATCTACTGCTTATATCTTGATTTTCTGATTCTGTCTCACTACTTTCTATAACAACTAAACTAACACCCAATGCTTTACCCATGTCGGCCATTCCCTCTTGAATAGTGGCCGATGGAAATCTTGAAGTAATGGCAGACCTAAAGAGTGCCATAGCTTTGTTGAGCCTTTCAAGTGGATCATCGGTCAGAAGAATTGATGGTACCTTTTCTTCTAGCATCTACTGCATCTCTCTCTCTTGTGAATTTAAATTTAAAGATTTCATTGAGTTTTGATGTGTGAAATGATATTAAGGATCTTAAGTAGATAAAGTGATTTGTTATGGTTTGTCAAAAGAAACGTTATTGACGTTAAAATACTTGATCTTAATTAACCATTGTTAAAAAAAACTAGAAATAAGGACTATTGGTGAAAAGGATTAAAACTAAAAGCTAAAAATAGAAAGGTTTTAAATGGAAAGTCTAAAAGAAAAAATTATTGAAAACTAAAGGTTAAAATTGAAAAGTTTTAAAAAAATACCAACTAAAAATGAAGATGTTATGAAAAATTAAGGTCAAAATTCAAAAAGGTTGAATTCTAATTGATTACAAAACGTGTTTCCCTCCATGTTATTCATTCTTCTTCGTTGAAACTTTTAAAACAGGGAACGAATGTTATAATCATCTCGCGGACACGTGTGGTTATAGTCGGTTAAAAATGAATATACCACGATGATCGAAACAAGTTCACGATCGTAATGGTATAGATTATAAGTCCCATAAGTTAACGTCTGTAACACCCCCAAATTGGGTCGCAGCGGAATATGGGTTGGGGGTGGTACTTCATAGATCAATAACACAAGATATATATAAGAACGACTATTAAAGCCGTTTAAAACTGATACATTGGATTTAACAAATTGTTTGTTACAAAAGCCCGAAGCTTCACTTGTTCACTTGTTCAAAATACAAAGATTTCTAGCCCATAACAGATATACAAAATGTAATGCGACAAAATCTTTAATGCATGACATCCAAATCAAAACCACCAATGTATCCCTTGCACCTCGTGCCTTATTGATCCCCTGAAAAACATTGCTTAAAACGTCAACATATTGTTGAGTGAATTCATAGGTTTATAAAATGTATAATGTAGGACCGCAAGATTTCCCCATGATAATGCAACAGATGCAAACATCATAAAATGTAATTACGTTTTCCTAAGCTCATGACACTGAAGCTCGACATGTATGAAATGCAATATAAATTGCCAACATTGCCCGTGATGATGTTCTAACCCGCAACATCCTATGTCCGACATGGTATACGTTCGTTGTCCGGCAAACCGGCACAGTGAGCATGACTCACCCGAACGGGGATGTCAATCCCAAATAGATCTATTTATAACATTCGCGCTCACAACAGTAATTGACAGTTCATGATAATGGGCTCAGATGGGTTATCGCTACTTAGGCAAACACGTAATCGTAATGTGAAATGTCCACTTGCGTCCAATTGTAAAACATGCATATGTTTCTCACCCCAAAACTTGTAAATCATTAAAATGTAAAACGTGGGGCTATGAACTCACCTTGAGTTAATGATAATCCAAATACAACAGAAAATGCGTCACGGAAATGACGGAATGCAACCTAATTAAACGTAGGTCGTATAAGTACTAAGCACATTGATTAACTAATGCCATATATAATTCTATATAGCTACATCACCATCTAATTGCGTTTGTGAAATCGTATTTATAAAGTTAAAACGTTTATAAATATCTCAATAGTAAAAACGACGCAATTTCTTCGTTTTAAGCCCGTTTCTTACGTTTCTTATGTCCACGCTTTCGTATTAAGACGAGTTATCAAAATATTACATTTTCATATTTTTAGTCCTCTGGTGAACAGTGTTTTACTGTTCATGACAGTTTATAAACTTATTTTTATAAATTTAGTTATCGTAAAACCCATAAATGTCGTATTTTATTCGTTTTAGCTCCGTTTTTAGTGATTCTTTCGAGCACGTCTTGGTTATTAAAAGTTCTATCATATTAATGATGTTTTCAAAATGTTCATGTCTAAGATGAATAGTAACGTTTATAAAAATAGTTTTATAAAAGTATTTTTATACATTTAAGTATATAAACTCGTGTCATTCATAACTCCTTCGTTATTGATCCAAAAATTATGATTTGAAATGTTTTGAAATCCTAAAAATAAGTGATATATGTGAAAAATAATAAACTTGATATATCAGAAGTATTTTATAATTTGTTTTTATAAAATTTCTTTTATAACGCGTTCGATTAACGTATAACTTGTAAACTACGTATCTTCTTCGTTATTAATCTGTTTTTTGAGTTTCTTACCTTTTTGGAATCGTCATGAGACGTACTATTTTATAAAAATATAAAATAAATAGGTTATGTGTCGAATTAAAACAGAAAGTTTTGATGTTTTTTCATAAAAACATGTTTAAACTTAGTTTTTGCACTTTTAAGCTTAACCATCTTGTTACAAGTCCATTACTATGCTTTATATCATATGTATTACATATTATAGCATCCATTAGTCCATACTTTGTCCAAGTTTCCAAGATAACAAGTCCTTAACAACACCTTTAAATCATAAACTTTCTTAAGTAAACTTTTAATTACTAGTTTATACATATACTTTTTACACTTAAACCAACATGGTACAACACTTATATTTCCATCATAACATGATATTAACAACTATATAACATGTATAAAAGTATACAAAATCATGATCATAATTGAAAGTCCATTTTACATGTTTTAAAGTATCCTAAATGGTGATTTTGCTACATAAAACTTATATATACATAAAATGATAAATGTAAAGTTATTAAGAGTTTTAGGTAACTTTAGTGAGATGTAATATGTTGAATAATAATATCTAAACCCTTGTTTAGATATTAAACCAAAGCTTGCACAACTTGAAAACCCTAGTTTTCCAAGAAACCCTAGCTTTCCTTTTTTCCTTGCTTAAACCTTGTAAGGGCTTGAACTAATCCTTCTAAACACCATAGGTCATCTTATATATCATGTAGGAATGTGTGTAAATGCTGAAAATAAAATTTGTATGGATTTGTATGTTGTTTTAGTGTTGGTCGTGGGTTTTGAAGCAAAACACGGAGAGAAAAATGTTGTTTTCACCAAGAAAATGAGTATATGTGTATTTACTTACTAGTTACTTGCTTTATATACGCAAAGACTAGTCAAGGATCATACATGGAAGTCTTAGGCATGATGAGTAAATTAGGGAAGTCTTTGGTCAAGATTTGTAAGAAAGTATTATGGTTTTATTAAGTTCATGTTGTACAAATGCACAAGTTGGTAATTGTGTGCTATATGTCCCCTTTGGAACATATTTTAGCCATTTTAGGGGGGGGGGGGAAGGGAAGTACACATTTGATTTTCTTGATATTTGATAAATATATAGTATTATTTGAAATTTACAAGTTGTAGTTTTAAGTATAAAGATGTAACATGTAGCTTGAAGTTTAGGTTTATATGTTTAGCATAGGATTCGGCTAAAGTAATGAATAAGGGTGAATTTTTATAAAAATTTAGGTATTGGGTATAAAAATGGGTATTTGTTGAAGCGTAGAAGGGTTTTAGTGGTTCCAGGTATGCCTAAACGTATTTTATCGTGAAACGTAAACGTTTTACGTAACCAATAAAAATAAAATAAACAAAGTTAATAATTATCCTCAAAATAATTACTTAACACGTGCTTGATGTAAACATTTAATTGTTTGATGCCGTTTACATTGAACGATAATTTTTAGCTCACGCGATTTAACTTAACGATTACGATTTAAAAGCAAACGCGTACAATACTAAAAATACATAGTGAATTTATTGACATCGTAAATGATCCTAAAATATGGGGTGTTATTTTCTTCCCCCATTAAATGAGCCTTGTCCTCAAGACTTAAGACGCGGCACTTGACGACAGTGCGGTCTTTGTGAAGAGGTGTGGATATTTCTTTCGAAACTGGTCTTCACGTTCCCATGTGAACTCGGGACCTCTCCTAGAGATCCATCGAACCTTGATTATTGGAATGCGGCTTCGCTTTAACCGTTTAACTTCTCGATCCATGATCTCTACATGTTCCTCGACAAACTAAAGCTTGTCATCAAAGTGAAGTCCATCCAACGAAACGGCTAATGGTTCTTCAGCATAGCACTTTTTCAAGTTAGATACATAAAACGTATTATGAGCCCTGCTCAGCTCTTGCGGAAGCTCAAGCTTGTAAGCAACAGATCCAACATGTTCCAACACCTTGAAAGGTCCAACATATATGGGGTTTAACTTCCCTTGTTTGCCAAAACGTACTACTCCTTTCCAAGGCGAAACTTTAAGCATAACTTTATCCCCAACTTGAAACTCTATTGGCTTACGTTTTAGATCGGCGTAACCCTTTTATCTATCACGAGTGGCTTGCATTCTTTGCTTGATATGGATGATCTTATCGGTCGTTTCTTAAACTATTTTTGGACCAGTGAGTTGAACTTCTCCAACCTCGGCCCAACAAACGGGTAAATGACACTTTCGACCGTAAAGTGCTTTAAATGGTGCAGCCTTAATGCTAGCGTGATAGATATTTTTATACGAGAACTCGACTAATGGAAAATGGTTAACCCAACCCTTTCTAAAGTCGATCGCACAGGCACCCAGCATATCCTCGAGAGTTTGAATAGTCCTCTCGCTTTGTCCGTCAGTTTGCGAATGATATGCAGTAATCATGTCCAGGTTAGTACCTAAAGCTTTCAGAAGTGACTTCTAGAAATGTGATGCGAATCTAGGGTCACGATTACAAATAATTGAGACAGGGATTCCATGCCTCATGACCACTTCCTTTAGGTACATTCTTGCCAGTTTCTCCATGGGATCAGT
>BQNB010114540.1:5469-21733 GCA_026074375.1 Tanacetum coccineum
AATATATATATATATATATATATATATATATATATATATATATATATATATAATATAGGTAAATCAGTAAATCACTTTTAACCAAAGCAATAAACCAATTCACAAATAAAGTATAATTCTGGAAGTATCGATTTCGAAAGTGAACCTTTCTAGTCGTTTCCCGGGTCGTTACTGTTCCAACGAAGCAAACTTTTTGTTGAAGTTTGTGATCGGGATTGTGAATAGTTCAAGATTTTGGTTTGGGTTCTATTTCTATGATGCAAAAACAAACAAAGGCAAGCAACAATTAAAGCAATTACGAATTAAGCACAAAAAACGTTAACGATAATATAAAAACGCAACTAAAAACCTAAATTATCAAATTTTAACCCTAGAAAAGCAAATTCAATTTCTAAAAATCCTAAATGATTAAAAATATTTTTAAAAAAAAGAATTATATTTTTTTGATTTTGATTTTATTTATTATGAATTAAAAACAGTTTTAATCTAAAAATATTATAGAAAAGGTTAAAATAATTTATAAAAATCTAAAAAATTAAGGAAAAATACTTTGAACTATTTAGAATCTAAGAAAAATAAAATGAACCAACCAGCTTATCTCAATAAGCCCAAAAGGGCTGAAAGCTTAAACTTACAAAAAAGCTTTAAAAGAAAAATGGTTTGATATTAAAACAGATAAGACCCAAGGGCGAGATGGTAGCAGGTGTGTGTGTTAAAGTGTTGGGGGTTAAGGTAGAGGTCTCGGGTTCAGAACCTGAGACTTCCCTATACTCCTAACATTTTTTTTGCAATTTTTTATGAAAAAGCTAAATAGGACTAAAATAAGCACTTTAAAAAAAAGAATTTTTTTTTCAAAAACTTAAAATAAGCCAGAAATAAGCTTACAAAAGTGACAGAATGGCCTAAAAAGCTTTAAGGCTTTCTACACTTAACAGATTGTGCAACAAGCTTCTATAAGCTAAACCTCGGACTAAATAAGCTACTAGAACCTTAAACCTAACCTAATAAGTAGACCTAAACCCAACATAAGCATTTAAATAAGCTGGAAAGCTCAGGAAGCAAATAAGCAGTTTACTAGAAAAACTATTAAATCAGACTAAATAGGAATTTTTAGGCTAAGATAAAAGCTACTTAAGCTAAAAGCCGGAAGCTAAAAGTTAAAAACAGATTAATAATGAACACCACTAAACACCTAAAAGCAAGAATTAAGCAAATAAGAACAAGATAAAAGCTAGAAAAAGTTAAATGAAAATGGCAGTTAAGGCAGATTTTATGTTTTTGGGTTTTTCAAGTTTTTATAAAAGTCTGAAGTACTAACTGTAGTCCTTTATTTAAGCTACTAAATAAGTTCTAAACCCCCAACTAAGCTTAAAAAGATTGAGCTTATACAACAATAAGCTTGTGCACTAATTATCAGAACCTAAAACTTCCATTTACTTATCTAAATCTGAGATTGAAAAGTGGTGTTCAAACTTTTAAAACTGAAACCCTAAATATGACAGATTAGAACTTAAAAATTCAAATGACAATTGCTACAGCTAATGCATTTATAAATTTTAACCTCCCTATGCTACATGGTATCACGAAATTACCTCCCCTTTCATCCTTTGTGGCTAACTTACTTTTGAGAATCACGTTGTACATGGGTCTTACGGGTAACGAATTATAGATCTCATTGTCCATTTTACCTAAGCGTGTTGCTAGCAAAGAATCGTTGTACTTATGGTTATCTACAAGACCCTCAATCATTTTTTATTGATTTCATGCTTAAGGTAATATCCTATCAGTTGCGACCTAGGGATCTCTAGTAATATATCCGCGTATTTTCTCCATCTAGTTGAATCCTTATTCATACTTTCATTGGGTTCATCATCCTCTTTCTCATCCATTGCCTCCTCTTTATCAACTAACTTAATAGGCTCAACAGCGCTCTTTATCGAATAAACCATATCTCTTCTCTGTACCCTTATCGTTTCATTCTAATAAGGGAGATCACGTTCACGTATTTAGTGATGGGGCTGCTACCTTCTTCTCTAATTAACACTTTTTCTGGAGATTTACTTTTTGTAAGTTCTTTTAGAAGACTAAACATCTCTGTTATTCTTTTATTGTTTTCTTTTTTTTACTTAGAGATGGCCACTTCGAACCTTTCCATTATTTCAGTATGTGATGCTATATAACCTTACACTCGAGCTTCGAAACTAGGCTTAAACGTTCGTTGTTGGGGGTCCGGGTGAGCACGTTTTTGAAATTTGAAAGAATTTTATGGTTCGTTAAAGTTTTATGTATGTTGAGTTAAAAAAACATATCAACATGTGCTTGAGGAACTTGTGCTGAGCTTGTTTTGGGTGTTGTCCTTGACCCTTTTAGAAGGTACTAATTGGTATTCAAGCTTATAGAAGTCGTTGTCGAGTGTTTTTTGTGGTCTTAAGGTAAGATATTGCCTTGACCGGTTTTGCGAAGTCTGTTGGGTCATTCCAACCTTCATTTTCATAGAGCGGCAGGGTCCTCTATATTTGCCCATAGATTCTCGCGTTCTTATCACGGCGTTCCCACCGGGTGGCGTGGTCAATTTCGCCTTGATATTTTTACCCAAATATCTAATCCATATCACAAAGAATAAGCATACCAATACGCTACATATTTCAAACCAAATAAGAGAAAAAGAAGAAAAGAGAAAGAAGTTTAGAGAGAGAAAGTAGAAATAGAAAGCTATAGAGAAGGAGGAGAGTTGGATGATTACTATGTGAGAAAATGGTAACCACCACCCTCCTAACATGATAGGAGGGTCTATTTATAGTCCAAGGCCACATACTAGGCGTATAGACTTGCTTACTTGGGTCGGGCTTGGTTTGTGTTAGGGCTTTAGACTGAAACATAGACAATATTTGATTAAAGTCTAGCCCGCCTTAAAAACACGACTAGCCTATTACAAATATAAGACTAATTGTTTGACTAAAGAGAACAATAACATTACTTGTTCGTTTTATATTAAATAAGGCTAACAATCTTCCCCCAATGTTGAGGTCGTCTTTTTTCTCCCTAATTGTTGACATTCTTTTTGGAGGTTATCCTGAGTTGTCTTTATCTTCCCACATGTTGAACGATTTGATTTGATCTTCTTGAGCTTTTGCTTCCTTTGGTCTTGTTCATTCCGTCTGTCTCTTGTTTGTAACGGCTTTTGTCCATTCATGTTGGAGACGACCGACGACATTCTTTTGGTGTCATTTATGTGATCTTAATCTTGAGCCTTTATCTTTTGACTTTGAGTGCTTAAGATCTTTCATCTTGCATCATCTTCTTGTCTTGAATCATCTTGATTTGACTTTCTTGATCAACTTGTGCTTTTGACCGACATGCTCATACTTGTCTGGAAAGCTTTCAACCTCCTCTTCTTCATCAAGGCTAACAATCTCTGGTATTGAATGTTTCTTTGTTAACCAATCTACTTAGTATGATGATTCTTTTTAATTTTACTTTTGATGGATCTTTAATGATGAGGAAGTTCATGATTATCAGAGTTGTTGAATTTAACATGAACTTGAGCTTTCTGACTGATAACATTTTTTGCATTTAAGTTGAATAAATGACTTTTGAAGCTTGAGTATTAGCATGTGGTAATGAATCCGACTTTGCTGGAATAGGACTGCAACACCGACGTTTGTACATGCATTTAAATGTTAGTAATAAACAGCAGATATGGACAAAATGTCTTTGTCATTCGTCAATTTTAGGTTGCGATAACCACCGGTTCCCCATTTTATAGAATAAATACTATAATTGTGATCAGGTAGATTCAAAGAATCTCCTTGACAGGGTTTCCAGCTCAAAGCATAGGATCTTCTAACACATATATATTAGATTCACCATGCTTGCTTGTTCTCATTACCGGAACGTCTCAAGCAGACAACTGCGGTAGGAGTGAATCAGATTAGTTACTATCTTTCTGATTAGTCGTCAATCTCATTTTCTAGACCAAGATCAATATCTCGATTCATATGGAATTTGAAAGTCACCTACCGCAGAGCAGTTTGAGGTTGACTCTGGAGGATTTTCTATTCGTCACTTGTATACATAAAGAGTATCACTCTGTATGTTCTGGCAAGATCTCAAGGATAATGAGTAGGGCTCTTTGATACCGAATGTTGTTTAAGGGTGAACAAAAAGTGTTATACATGGATTGTGTCCTAATAAGATTTATAATTTGATCTCTTTTGGCTCTAGACTCGATTTGTGCACTCTGGTTTTAGTACTCGGAGGCTAGAGCTGACTGCCACCTATTCAATATTAACAATCTCAGAGTGAGATGTCAATACATAATGTGTGTCTCCATAACAAATGATACATGTTTCTTTTAAGATAAATTCGAATGGCTGGGAAGGGTTGTTTATTGCATCACTGGGTCCATGACGGCTTTCTTCAATACCAACAATCATCTTTGTGATTTTGATAGATTATGTATTGACCCGGTTTCTGCCTAAGTTGTGTGGAGGGCTTCTTTCTTTTCACCCTTTATCCATATATTTCTTTTTAATTCTTTAACCCCTTCAATGCTTACCAAGACATCATCACTAACACCTTGTTGTGATTATTTCAGTGTTAGCTCAACCTTAGTCGGCATTCTTCCCTTATTCCCATTCATCTCCAATCATACCTAAGGACTGTTATTTCTAACTATTGATTGTCCTTGGGTAGATCCATCTGGTTCTAGTTGGATCATAGGACTTATACCTAACCTTAACCGCCTTATGACTTCATCGATGTCGTGAGTTAATTGGTTGTTGGGTATAGAGAACGAACCATAAAACCTTTGATACAAACATTTTGAAATACCCCCTACACATGTGCTCCGAGATTCAAAATTGTTTTGCACATGAAGGAAAGAGTTGCACTTAGAGTCTTAAAGATCACATTCTTCTATTTCACATTTTAATCACATTTTCTTCCCTTATTTAAAATAATAAATCTCTTAGTATTTGAAATACCAATTAATTAAAATTTATAACATGAAAAATTCCACGGGGAGAAAAATTATACCATGATATTGCATGAATTCATTTTTCTGATAGCTCTCCTTCTATACAGTATGTGGGATACCACTAATTTTTTAAAACTTGACATTACAAGAAAAAATTATATGTCACCACAAATGTGCTGAAGACGGAGTGAGATGCCTTAGTGAACAATGTATATTATTAATTGACATCATAATTTCCACATTTTAATTTCACATAATGTTTTTGGATACATAAAATTGACATTTATGAGATGACCCAAAAAACATTAAAAGGCTTTGATTTTAAAAGCTCCTCCTCAAAAACTGATCTACATAAATATGACATTTTGAGAAAAATTAATACCACAATTTTTTTAAACTTATTTGAGGAAGGGAGTGTTGAACAACACCAATTTTAATCAAATTACAATTTTTATGGAAAGATACCACAAATTATATTGTAAACAATTTGACACTGAAAGTTCTTTTTGAAAAATTGTGTTCAACGATTTTTAAAAACCATGATAGAAGACTTTTCTTCTATTTTTAGAGTAAGCGTAAGTATTTGCTTCAGTGTGCTTGCTTTTCTTGTGACATTTGGGTCCGGGTTACAGTCGGAAGTAACTGTAAGCCAATGTCATGAGCTCAAAAATTTTAAATGTTTTGTAAAGGCGCCCAAGACCCGAGAAATTTGACTTTCTCGTTGACAGGATAAGTTATCTTTAAAGATACACTTTCCTTACATTGAGGTAGAAGTTATGTCATTGATTTGCTCCAAAGTCAAATAGAAAAATTTAGAAAATAAATAGTTTTGAATGTTTGAAACTCTTGCTCGAACTTCATTTACACACACGTGTCATCGTCATTTCTAGGTACGTAAATGTTATCGATTCCAAGAGACATGTCGAGAAGAGTATTTTTTGGTATTTTTGAAATTTTCGATTTTTGTATTTTCTTTTTATAGATTTTTATATTTTTCTATATCTTTTTGTTGTTTCTATATTTTTTATTTTACTTTTTTTCAAAACTATTTATATAATCAAAATATAGAGGAAAAAATAAGAATATTACAAATTCGTATGGTTGAGGGATACAAGCAGTTTAGTTTGTCAGATCCTCAGTTCTTTTGGTGTACAAACATCTCAATACCGAGTTGTCTGACGTGATACTTAAACCTATCTTCAGGTAAGGGCTTTAGTAAAAATATGTCAGCTAATGTATTCAATTCGGACAAAGAATAATTCACAATACCTTTTTAACTTGTTCCTTATGAAGTGATGTCTATCATCAATGTGCTTGTGCAGAATGCTAGACTGGTTTGCACGAAGATGGCTTGGCTGGCCTTTGAATCTACAATAAAATAGGTATTTTGTCAAATGGAAGCCAGATTCTGTGAGAATTGTGTTCTTAACCATAGATACTTGAGTGTAGCACGCAGATAGAGACAAATACTCGGGCTTCTGGCTAAAGGCATTGAAGTGCAGTCAACTTACTTGACAACTAGTGATAGCTTTATCACACCTAGAAATTGTTTGCCACCAATGTGATCTTAGTGAATCGAGACAGCCTGCGTGATCTAAATCTGAAAAAGCAGTTAGATTAAAGTCGGTGTCCTTCGGATACCATAGTCCTATGTTAATGGTATTCTTAAGGTACCAAAAGATCCGTTTAACCTCCCTAAGGTGCTTTTCAGTTGGTCTCGCTTGATAACGAGCACAATAACATGTTGCTTGTACAATATCTGGTCTACTTGTTGTTAAGTACTAGAGTGCCCCGACCATGCTACGATATTTCGTTTGGTCAACAGGAGTTCCACTCAAGTCATCATCTAGGGTTTTAGTAGCATTCGGGAGTTTTCAAACGCAATCACCATGATGGGTCAGACCATGCTTTTTAAAGTATATCTTGTAGCATACTTAATTGGTTTTTATAAAGAATACATGTGGGGATTGGTGGACGAATTCCTTAAAAAGACACATTTTTAGCTCCCCATCATAGACATTTTAAACTTTGCTGTGGCATTAGTTTTCAAACTTTTTGTAAAAGTTCTTGGGTTCGTAGAAACAAAATAATGTCATCAACGTAAATTTGCACAAGCATTATGTCTTCCCCTTTTTAGTAATGAACAGAGTTGGATCAATAGAACCTTTTGAGAATCCTTTAGATACCAGGAAGTTGGAGAGTTCATCGTACCATGCCCTTGGAGCTTGCTTGATTCCATATAAAGCCTTCTTTAGACGATAGACTTTGTCAGGATGATGTGGGTCTACGAATCCGTCTGGCTAATTGACGTACACTTCTTCCTTTAGAGGACCGTTAAGAAATGTTGTCTTGACGTCCATCTGGAATACTGGAAATGGTTTGTGTGCAACATACGCAAAGAATAACCGGACAGCTTCCAATTGAGCGACTAGAGCAAATGACTCTTCGAAGTCGATTCCTTCCTGCTGGTTGTATCCCTTAGCTACAAGAAGTGCTTTGTTGCGAATTACAGTATTCTCCTCATCACATTTGTTTTTCCAGAGCCACTTCATGTTAATAACATTTTTGCAGAGTGGTCTGTTGACTAATTCACATACATCTAATCAATCAAACTGGTGAAGTTCTTCCTGCATCACTTTAATCTATGCAGAATCAGCCATGGCTTCTTTGATGTTGTGCTGCGAGGATTGAACCGTTTTGTTCAAACGTCATTCTTTTGATCAATTTTGAATCAACTTCAATACTGGTTTATGAGATATCAGCTTTTTCAGCAACCACACTCTGAGATTATCTTGCTTGACATTGTATGATGTACCTGCATTTAAATCAAAACTTTGTTCCTTTTGAACATTGATTGATGTACCTACACTTACATCCAGAGTTTGTTTACATTCATGAATATTAGAGATATCTACATTGGAACCATGTGTGGATTCACTGTCATCCTTGCTTGTACAAGAAGTGAGTATCTTTCTCGTAGGAACCCACCTAAGACCAACAATTTTGAAAATTCTACCCATGGGTTTACACCTAAGATCAGATCTAGGAGATGTTTTCTCATACACAGCGGAAGTCTTATTGGGAGAAAACCTATGTCCTGTAAAGATCTGCCTACTAGGTTTCTGAGTATGACTCTTATGTTCTACGGGTTTGTGGCGGGAAAGAGGGCTTTTAGGGAAGTAGGCAGCTTTGGTCCCCTCAAGTTGTATAACTTGAATGCAATCTTTGCCTTCTTTGCAATTTTGACCCTTGTCTTGTTATATTAGTAATTCAACTTGAGGTTTTGGCAGTTTTAGTCCCTCAAGTTGTATAACTTGATGCGGATGACTTTAGACTTTGAATTTACTTGGTCCTTTCCTTCCCGTGCTTGGATTTGTTTGTTTTTGGCTTTCCTTTTTGTCCTTTTCTTGGTTATCCGTTCCTGCACAATACAAATGCAAACATACAAATACAATGTATTTTTGGTACGTTTTTAGTCATTTAAGTCCGTTATTAATGGAGAATGGTATGTGTAATTAAGCACATACCACATGTCATTTAAACTAAATCTTGGCATGTTCGTAGAGCTATTCCAAGATTCGCTAGATGCAATCACCTGATCAGGTTTTGCAAAATCAGTTTCTCCTCTTTTAGGCAAATAATGCTGAGTGACTGGTTTTGACAAATCGTTTTTCACATCAACTTGGGGGTTAAATTGTGGTTTTGAAATTTGAGGTCTTTTAGATTTAAACGCATTTGGTTGTCTAGCAACTGATTAGTTTCTGAGTGATTGTAAAACTGGTTTCCCCAAGACTGATGTTTTTGCAAACTTAGTATCTACACTATTTCCTTTTAACTTTCTTAATTCATTTTTAAAGCAGCAATTGCAAACACCTTTTCTTGAATCTGAGCTTTTAAATCAGCATTATTAACAAGCAAAGAAGTTGTCTGTTCTATAGTCTTAGATCTTGTTATTTTAATAGAATCATACAAATCTTTGTAATGCTTTTTTACAGTCTCATTTTCCTTATTTAAATGCTCATTCTTTGTAAGTAATTTAGCCACACTATGTTCTAATTCGATGTTTATTGTCTCATAAGCATCTATTTACTTTTTAATCTTGGCTTTATTACTTGTTTCATTCAAAATTTGACCATGTTGCCCCGATTTTAAAGCTTGATTTTGATATTTAAGTTCAAGAGCAATACAATGTGCTTATATTCTTGAAAAATATTTTTGAAATTGGGCAACGGTCTTTTTGAGAAAACTATTTTCAGACTCGAGAGATTGACTTGAAAATTCAGTTGTCTTATAATCAACTTATGAATCAAGCATATGACTTTTAACTTGGCATTGTTCAGTATACTGATCAACCCTACCTTCATTAATGATTTCAGGTTGTTCAGTATGTTTTTATCTTGTAGCAAAAATATTACATTCAGCAGTCAGTTGTACCTCAGCCATTGGCTCTTCGTCATATATGGGTCTGATATCTGTATCATCGGCATCTGTATCATTCCCTGACCTGTTTCTGTCATCTTGCACTTCTGATTCTGTCCCACTGCTTTCTTTGACAATCAGTTCAGCATCCAATGCTTTACCCGTATTAGTCTTACTCTCTTGCGTCTGCATCTGTCTTTTATTCACCCTTCTATCATACTGTCTTTGATGACGTGTTCTTTCAGCAACAGACTTCTTAACATTACCCGTGTGTTGAAGTAACATGTCTCTGAACTATTTAACTTCGATTCCAGTGTATTCAGCAAAATACTCGTTTGTCATTTGACTATCATAATCCAAGGAAAACTGTGAATCGAAGAACTTCTAAAATTGTCTATTTACCACCCAAAAGGCTGCCATGGATACGTCTTCTTGAAATTCATCTTTGTCAAGTTGCTTTTGTAGTTGATCTACGTTGAGGAACATCGTACTTGTGAAAGTATCATCATCTTGACCAAAGAGTGACATGAATGCCCGTGTGAATCCATGTTCAATGCGAGTGCCTTTTAAGTCTTCGTTAGAAAGAACTCGAAGGTGTTAATGAAGAGAACGAAAGTATGTCATGCATCTCTCTTTTGCTTTTGACATCTTGTTTTTGATTGCATGCACATCTTTTGTCTCAGAATCCAAGATGCAGTCTTTCACTGATTTGATGAGTGCAGTCTCTGAATTACTGTTTTCTTTCCTAGAACAAGTGTTTTGTATGACAACTAAATCAACTTTCAATGCTTGAATTGTATTTGACAGATATTATTGTGTTTGCATCAACTTCTTTTGATTCAACAATTGCTGAGTCTCTTGTTGATGAAGAATTATCTACGCTTGGATGGTTCCCCCCATGATACCCCTCAATCGTTGTGTTTTTTTTTTTTTGGGGGGGGGGGGTGAGGGGGTGTTGTGATCATCAACTTCTCTTCTTCGTTTCAAACAATTGCCGATCTCTTGTTGATGAAGAATTATCTCAAGCATATATTTCTCAATGGAATCCATGTCATGGATCATTGTATCTTTGAAGGACTGAGCATCGAATGCTGTATATTTATGAATACGCTCTCTTAATTCTGAATTGAAGGTGTCTTCAAACATTGTTATGAGTTGTGTAAAAGCAGTCTTGCAATCAGCCTTACACATTATTTATTTGGTAAGATGCTTTTCTAGTAAATTCATGTCTTGAGAGAATGTTCTTTTGAAGATAAGTACTCCACCAAAGTCTTTTAAAGTATCTGTAAGAAACATGAATTGTGACTGAAGTGCTTTAAGACTTTTCATGCATCCTTCTTTTGAAAGTTATGTCTTCTCTTGAACTTTTAAAATTAAACATTAAGAAACCGTGTCATTGTAAGGAGCATTTGATGTTTGAGTTTGCATGGTGTTATTGGTAATTGACATTTTGATGTTGTTGTGAATGGATATCGGATCTTAAGTTTTATGAAGTGATTGTGATTGTGGTTTTATTTGAAGTTCAAATTCACGGGATTTTACAAGTCTTGATTAAACCGAGAAAAGAAAAAACTTTCGTGGGATTTTACTAAATCAAGAAGAACCCGTGAAATGTGAAGTTGTTGTTTTGTTGGAAATTATTGTTTGTTTATGTGTCTTTGAAGTCCAAATGAGTTATCACAATAATTGTCCAAAAGTTGTAATTCACCGAAATTGTCTTAGCTGAAATTGGATTTGAACCGAAAGTGAATATCAGAATTGGCAACAGAATGATTTTCGGTTGCACAAATCTCTATTGTCACAAACCTCTATTGTCACAAATCTTTATTGTCACAAATCTCTATTGTCACAAATCGCTATGCACATTTTGCTATGCACATTTCTCTATGCAGTGTAAAATGCACATTTCTCTAACCTTCAAACACCTCTCTGATCTTCAAACACATTTCTCTAACCTTCAAACTTTTCAGAAAAATAACTTTTTAAACGTCTTAAAAACACTTTGTTTGAACGATTTGATCCAAGATTTTTGTACTTCTAACTAAATCTATCATAAAAACACAAACTTTAATATTTTTATCACCAAAAAATTTCCATTTTTTGTTATGATTTTTGAATAGATTTTTTCAAAAACAAAAATAAGCTAAAAACTAGATAAGGTAGATGATTAAAAGACTAAAATAAGCTGTTTGAAACCTATAAATAAGCTAGAAAACAAAACAACTAAAAGCTTAAAAATCCAAAATCAAACCGTAGCTTTTTAAGAGAAAAAGTGTACGTTTTGTTTAAAAACCACGAATCAAAAACTTCCAAAACCCCTTGGCGATTGATACCACTATATTGCATGAATTTATTTTTCTGTTAGCTCCTCTTCAACATAGTATGTGGGATACCACTATTTTTTTTTTAAATTGACATTACAAAAAAATGATATGACATCACAAATACATTAAAGACAAAGTGAAGAAATAACTAAGATCCAAAACACAACTATAAGCCTACCAATAAGCCATAATATGCCACGTAATAAGGTAGAAAAGTAGGGAGAAGAAATGGAAGAATATTATATTAGGAAGGAGGATGTTTGGTATGATTAGAAGGAAGCAGATGTAACCAACACCCTTCATCACATGAGGTGAAAAGGTATTTATTGTCCAAGCCAAAGGTGTGGCGTTGGGCTTTCTTACTTGGGTCGGGCTTGGTTTGTGTTTGGCTTTGAGCCCGATACATGGACAATATTAGCTTAAAGTTCAAGCCCGTTGAACCCGACTAGCCTATTATGTTACAAGACTTAATCTAAACAAAGACGACCGATTACATTCATGTTCGACTTATATAAAATAAGGCTAACATCAGCATCCAAAACATAACATCAGCATCAATTTAACGCAGGCAAACATAGTTTTACAGAAAAACAAAACAGGACATCGCACTGAAACAAACCTAAAATAATGTAACCACGAACACAAAATGTAGTCCGCCACACCATGCAAATGTATACTCTTCAAAAAATGCTATAAATAAAACTAACTTTTGTGTATAATCCCACGCATCCTAAAATAACAAAATAAAAACTACATCAAATTTTATTTAAGCTTTAACTAGCTAAAACAGCAAAGCATACACAATAAATAACCCCTAACAAAAACCAAAACTTCACACATATTTGCCAATTTTTGGCCTTCCTATGATGCCGTTATCTCAATGCACATAATCAATGTCAAACAATATCGCATTAGCTACTTACATCAAACCGCAACCTATAAACAGGATAAAATCTCAATCCAAAAGAAAACTGTCTATACACAGGCACTAATAATTTAATAACATATGGTAAAACAAATAGCTCAAAAGTTCATATATAATTACCCTCATTATCCTGAAAATACGTGCATCTGCGTAGAAAGCCTCCTCACACAAAAGCATACACCATAAATAATCCCCAGCAATAACCAAACTTTATATATATATATATATACTAGACTATAGACCCGCGGGTTTCGCGGGCGGCATTCAAAACACGGTTCATTAACTTCAACTTATACAAATATTGAGCCATATATATAGGTGCAAATAGCTCATGCATAGAAAAGAAGTTGGGATAAATTTTCACAATTAATGTGTTTGATTAATACTACGTACTTTATACCAGTTGAAAAAAAGTAACTCGAAAGAAGATGACTTGGTCTTGAAACACCCATAAATGTGCTAAATCCTTAAGTCTCATTCCATTATGTATATACCATCAAGTTGTTGTAGGGTTGAATTCCAAAGATAGGAAGTATCAAGCCATGAAGGTAGAGTATATCATCCCTAAAGTACTCAAGCCTTAAGTCTCATTTGTTCACTATTTTTCTGCAAGAAAACATCAATCAAATGGCTCCGAAGCGTACAAAATTTATTAATGAAATGTGCAAAATAAGAACAAAATGCATAGAAGTGCTACAAAATATGAAGAGTGAAAAATCCATAACATACCATTCTGGTCGCTTTCTTGTGCACATAACGTACCATTCTGGTCTCTCCAAAAAGGGTGTGTTCTTTGCACTTGTGACACTGTCAGCAGCAATGTAATATATATCTTTTTGGTTAGGTTTCATGTGCTCAACATATTCATCGAAGCTGATCATCCCATGGGTCGAACGGGTCAGATTTAAGTTGTTTACCTTTTTTAACACAAAAACAATAATCTAAATAAACAATAATAGACTGCATATTATACAGCAGGTCAACCCGATTTGCATAGAAAAATAGTGTTAATTTGAACTTTATTCCTCTTAACATCTAATCTAAATAAACAAAAATAGACTGCATATTAGCATGAAAAAAAGGAATCACAAATCTATCAACTGTTCTTGAGTCATCCTTCAAAAACTTTGCCATGTGTCATGTAAGGAGTAAAAACTGAACCATCAGTACCATCGAAACTGAAAATGTATTGGTTTTCACCCGCACATACAATAACATACTATTCAATGACACTATGCCCACCCAATCCACCCGTTATGAGATCTATACATTTTTTGATAAGTATAATTGTAAAGTGGATTCAAACATCAGAATCTGTATGGGTGAAACAAAAAAATTCTTACTAACAAATGTTCATCTTGTTCTACAAGCACACAACCACTTCAATTCGAGTGAGCCAACACAGCAAAAGGCAACAACCAAACTGCCATTTTGATAGCGCAACGAAAACAAAATAACCCCACTTTAGACAAATAAAACGGCAACCAAACAACCCTTTTATTGACAGCAGAAAACACATCCAAAAACCTTGTTTTGACAGCAAAAACAGCAACCAAACACCTCTTTGACAGCAAAAACAGTCAATAACCCCAAGGAATGATATTAAAAAAATCTATGGATGAGCAATATATCTGTCAATAAAGAATTGAGACACAAATCTTGTTATATACTTCAAAGTTAATAGGTCGTCACCTCTTGCTTTACCCATGCCACGACTACGTCAGATAGAAAACCGAAAAGTGAATTTATCAGCCTCCAGAAAGGACTGGACAATGCACAACCTACAATTACCATCACAACCTACAATTACCATCCGTTAATTAAAACCACGTAAACAGTAGTCTATCAAGAGATTTTACCTACACCCGGAGATTTTATATATATATATCTTTATATATAATAAATGAACATCTTTTTGAATTCCATATAACCCTATTCTGACGTCATAAATTGACGTCATATTAACACCCTGGCACTTTTACCCCCAAAACATGGTTCTTTACTTTCCACAAATTTGGCCTGCCATTACTTTCCACAAATTTGCTCTCCACAATTTTACTCTCCACAAATCAAACTGATATACATTTCACTAAGGTAAATCATTAATTTGTATTATTTTTCATACCCAATGCGTATTAGGGGTTTTGTTAATTTGAATATTCATTTTAATTTGTATGATTATGTTATTTTAATTTGTATTTTTGGGGGTTTTCTCAACATATTCGTATTATTATTTTTTATTATGATTCATGTTAGAGATGTTTTTAGGGGTTCGTTGATTTTGTTAGAAATCCATTTTTTCTTTTTGTTAGAATTTTGCAGGTTCACCATGATAAATAGGGGAGTAATGGGTAAAAGATTCATCAAGATCTGTAACAACACCCATCACAATCCATGGTTTATGCAACTCCGGTGATCTTTCATGCGTAATGAAGCTTCTTAGAGATAACCCATCACTTTGTAAGCAAAAAATATTTTAAAAATGATTTTTTATGAATTTGTGTGATTTTTATGTGGTTTTGAGCGAATTGGTGATATGGGTTTTTGTGGGTTTTTTGTGAAATGAAGTCGGTATGTGTTTGATTGGTTCGAATTTTAGTTTATTGGTTGTGATCTTGGTTTTTAAGTTGGGATGTATGTAAGGTGTTTGATGAAATGTTTGTAAGGTATTTATGTTTCGGTGTATGCCAAAAAAGGTGTTCACTTCCAAAAATTTCAACTAAAATGTATATTTTTTCCAAATCTATACTGTAGGAAAGATCTATGTTGTAATGGTTTAAATAGGCAGCATTGGCAAAAGATAGAGAAGTACTTAAGGATAGTGGCTTGGAATCTGATATGTTAGAAGACAAAATTCAAAGGTTTCCTGCAGGTGGGGAAGGTTTGGATTAAAAGATGAAAAGAAAACGTTTATTAGGCATTGTTTTTACAAGACCCGTGGAGAACAATGGAGACCCGAAAAGAGCTGTTCAAAGCAAGGCTGCTAGAGTTGTTTTTGAGTTTTGACAAGACAGAAAGGTTTTTTTCTTATAATGTTTTTCATACAATATCATTTGTGCTTCTATAATTTTTGTTAACGTGCATATTTTATGTAATGTCCAGTAAATTGGGTCACCCTCCCACCAGGAACCTTTCAGGTCGCAAAGCCCCACGTCAAAAGTACTCTACATTTACTGCTACTACGGATTTTCTTTGTACAGGTAATATTGAGTATACAATTACATGCATATGTTTGTAGATTTGATTACTTTTTTCATATAATCATGATTAGTATCTATTACATGCTTCAGATGATGGGCATGAAGAGCTTTTGGCTGCAGCGAATGCTGTTATTAATCCTGGTACTGTTCTCTCCGGGTGTAGGTAAAATCTCTTGATAGACTACTGTTTACGTGGTTTTAATTAACGGATGGTAATTGTAGGTTGTGATGGTAATTGTCGGTTGTGCATTGTCCAGTCCTTTTTGGAGGCTGATAAATTCGCTTTTCGGTTTTCTATCTGACGTAGTCGTGGCATGGGTAAAGCAAGAGGTGACGGCCTATTAACTTTGAAGTATATAACAAGATTTGTGTCTCAATTCTTTATTGACAGATATATTGCTCATCCATAGATTTTTTT